>JAUCNQ010115443.1:0-11192 GCA_032352715.1 Bougainvillia muscus
GGGGATAACAATAAATGATGTGCGCTATACAATTTACTGTCAGAAATCTGGTAAAATTACTTGCAATGCCCTTCCTCCATGCTGGAACTCGTTAAAACAACACACTAAGAGAGCGAATTACCAAGTAAAGATTTGGAGGTCGTCGCTTCAACCAGTCATGAATGTAGACGATCCTAATGGTAATGGTTGGACGATGAACGATGGAAAAATTGATATTGAATGGATGACTTGCAGTCCTGCACCTGACGAGGTGATTCTTTTGATTTCTATTCTGATATAAATTTTTATGGGTTTGGTTTATTAAGAAAACTTTTATCCTCGTTTCTCGTTTTCGTTTTCGTTGTTGAAAGAAATCTGTATATATAAATCGTTAACATAGCAACAGAGGCAAGGCAGTACTAAACGTAAATGGTCAGTAAGTTGAGCTAAGGGCCTTCTCACCTAAAGATTGGACTATGTGTATAACCTCCCTTTTTACCTGATGTAACAGCTGTAATATTGAAATATAGTCCATGAGCTTAAACTGAATTTTCTGGAAATGGTATCATTTTGTTGAATTGACATATTATATATTACTGTCTAATACTGTTAAGGAGATTCTGTACTGCAGCAGTATTCTCCTTACGGCATTGTTTTACGCATTGATTGCATTTCTTTAGGTTCTTGAATTGATATCCTGCTCATGTCAAAACTGCACTAATGGTCAATGTCCCTGTATCGAAAACGATTTAAAATGCACTGATGTATGCTCTTGTAAGAGTTGTGAAACCAACGATGAAAGCAACCCATCAGATGAAGAGGACAGTGATGAAGATTTTACTGACGATGATGACTCAGATTATGATGAAAAACATTACTTTATGTCTTAAGTGTGGTCTTATTTTACTTAAAAATCTAGAAATTTGTACCATGTAATGTTAAAATACAAGATTTTCTCATTGTTCAGTGTAAAAAATAACTTTTCATGGATTTTCTCTCTTTGTTTCAAAAGGCGCTGTGGTGGAGAGCAGTTTTGATTATGTACCAAAACTTAATCTAAGTCAATCGTGAAAGATAGAATAATTCAGTTTCGTGGTTTTATTCAAAATGACACAATAATTTATATCAATTTTTGACAATTTTTACGAATTTAAGCAATAAATTGTCAAAAACACCTGTGAGGGAGAGCTAAAATTTATCAATTTTCACTCTCAAGGCTTTATATAGTTTAACTTACTTGTAAAATAGCACTGAGTAATAGAAATAATCGTTCTTGTGTGCTTAACATTAGTCTATAGATCAAGTATTATTACCCCTAATTTCCCCAGAATTACAAATTTGAAAAATAGGCAGTGTAAAGTAGGCCTTAATTGTGGGCGATAGCCCCAAAATCAACCCGGTTAACATCGAAATTCGTAATCCACATAAAATTTCTGATAATTTGGTATATATTATGTCAATACACCAAAATGATACCAATTTTGACCCAGCTCATGGACTACAGAGGCCAAGTAAAAAATCTGAAATGAAAATGATAAATGTAACAGACAAAAGCGGACCCAGAACAAGCTTTTGAAATATAATCAATAATATGGAGAACAAAAGACATTAAGGTTATCGATCATGTGTTATACTATAAAAAAGTTCATTAGTTTTAGTCGCAATCTTGGTGCTATGTATATATCTAAATCAAACACTACCAAATGCTATCGTTTCAAAGGTTGTTGAATTTTCGGCACGGAAGAATGCAAACAACATATCAAAATTTGACAAAAAAAGATCGAAGCTGATGAGCCCTGGTTGCCATCTTGTGCCTCTGCACTGTACTTTTCCCTGTCACTGCTTTCTTCTTCCCAATCGCTTTCAGAATTATCGTCAGATTTGGGTACGATCGTGCGTCATAACATAGGTACTTTGTTAGGAACCAACTCAACAACTCGCTTTAATTGATATCAATTTTAATCTCAGAAGAAGATTCATTGTACATACAAATTATGCATAGAGACTCTCCTATCGAGAAGAAAATGAAAGGATTTGTGAAGCGAATTCAAGTGAATTTTTGAGACGAAGCCTTATTGAGTATGAAGATCCATCTTCCAGCCAAACACTAGGATCGCCCGTTGTCTTAAATCCCCAGCCACAGTAAATGCGTTTTTAGTGAGGGAAATATTACTTTTTAAAGGAAAAAAGGTGAATTTTGCGAATGAGCAGCATTGACAGATATTGCGGGTACCTCTGAAAAGGTGATCAAAAGACAAATTGGTGTTGATTTATTCGAAAGAGTTGTCTGTTTTTTAGAATGCCACGAAGGAGTTGATAATACAGAACATACACAACATCGGTAAAAGAAAAATTATACTGGTTCAAATAAGAGCAGGTTTGAAACTACTTAATGTCCTAACATTAATGGAAGCTTGCCCACACATCTTTGAAGGCAGATTCGTTGCCAAAGAGACGTACGGTGCTGAAGATGTGATTGAAATCTTGCAAATCAACCAAACCGACAAGCAATCTTCTGTGTATTTAAAGAACTTCATTCTTACTGCAAATCAGGAAGATCTTCGTAAAATCATCGTGTTCACTACAGGCTGTGCATTACTTCCAATAAGAATGATTACTGTTGAAGTTGAAGATATTGACAGTTTCTCTGGACGCACGTGTATGTACACGCTCGAAATTCTGTCCCATTTTGCGAGTCAAGGCGAGTTTGATGCAGTATTAAAAGCAATTTTGCCCCGTGGAAAAAAAAAATTCACAGCTGTCTAAGGTCTTACAGTATTAGGTCATATTAAAGGTTACCTCCCGTGAAAAATAAAGTTGATCTCATTCGAGAACGAATCAATACTTTTCAATAGAATTCCAAAGATTCATTAATCATGGATTGAGGTCTTAAATATTTAGATCAACAGACGTTTTATCTGACCAAGAAAAAAATGGAACTTTTGCCACGGATCTCTTTTGTAAGGCCACTTTAGCTTTTTTAAACATCGACATATATGCCACTTCAGAGCTTTGTACAATTGCATTAGTCCACATTGGGAAATTGGAACAAGTGAAAGGTCTTCTCCTCACCCAATGATAATTGGAAACTACAATCAAATCCACTTCCAGTCCTTGCATCCTTATCATAATACAGTACATTTTGAAATAAATCATGAAAATAATGCGCAAGTGCAGACTAAAACTCCAAGTTCCAAACGTAAACTTAAAGTAGATGATAACTGTGCATAATATTTAGGCGACACACATATAGAAGGCAGTGTGCAATGCACATCTGGTGGCGAAACAGCAAAGAAAAATAAGTGTGCAAATTTACGTAAAAAAATAAACAGAGATCAGTTTTTAATGTCACTGAAACATCTCAAACTAAAAGTGACCTTAAACCTATTTCCTTTAAGCCATGGAAGCTAAAAACGTGCGGATGTTGTGAACGTTGCTTTAAGGACGGAAAAAAACGTAAATATTACTGGCATTTATAGCGCAGACGAGGACATGGGCTTAGAAGCGATTTCAATGGGTACAAATGCTTGCTTTTAAAGGCCATACAATTAGTGTTCGACAGGAAAGTAAAATAGCTAAATGTATGCCCCTTCTCCCTGAAGAAATTCTTATCCTTAGAAAAAGAGGTGCTAATGAAACGCCAATACGCCAATATACAGCTCAAAGAAATGTTGTCGAAAATGCTCTTAAAGGGTTGTGTTATAGTTTCCCTCATCGTGGAATGCCACATTATGTTTCAGGCTATACGCAATATGTTGGTCTTGATCATGTTAACTTCCCCTAAATGGTAGGTATTTTCAGAATATTCCAAACCACTTTTACAAAGACGTTGTGATTGAGCAAAATTGACTATCAGCTTTACCTTTCGAAAGGAATGAGATGCCTGGTTCGTCCATTATTGACCTGCCAGATGTAACACCTGAACAAGATCAAGGGCCAGTACATCAACAGGCTGAATTACAAGGGTTAAATATATTTGAGATTAACAGAGCAACAAGGCAATGCATTACTTGATACAATTTAGCTAGGGGTTTCACTCCCCTAAAGATTGGACTAAAAGTTCAACCTTCCTTTTACAAGGGTCGATCAAAAGATAAATAATAAAAGAAAAACAAAAAAAATAATAACAATACATGAATTGCAATACATGACATACTTCAGTCTTTGATACCTATACGTTTCGACCTTAAACTCAGAACCTAGAGGTATCAAACCCTGAGCGGGTCACCCTATCTGAAGGGTCCAGAAAAACTGGTCATCAGCTGAGTACCAGGGTCTCCCTTTTCAAAAGCCTTTAACCAAGCCATGCTTGCCATTTCAATAAATCATATCCAGAAATCATAGTCATAATCAAAAAAAAACTATAAGAGTAGTGGTATTTCACTGCTGCATTGCTGCTCCCACCTATTCTACACCTCCTACATCTTTTCACAGGGTCAGGCTAGAGTCACACAGAGTCAGACCAGAGCCAAGCTCAATAGGATACATGAATTGCAAGACATGGCATACTTCAATCTTTGATACCTATACGTTTCGGCCTTAAACTCAGAACCTAGAGGTATCGAAATCCTGCGTGGGTCACCCTATCTGAAGGGTCCAGAAAAACTGGTCATCAGCTGAGTACCAGGGTTTCCCATTTCAAAAGCCTTTAACCAAGCCATGCTTGCTAATTCAATAAATCATATCCATAAGATGAAAGCACGACAACGTCAGGTATTGCTTGTCCTCTTCACCTACGTGATACTGATAAAGAGCTGCAATCGTTAATAGATAAGATATTGGGTAAGTATGGTGCAGGAGAAAAGGCAGTAAAAGAGGGAAAGGTTGCAACAGTTGAATGGACTAACAGTAAGAGTGAGCCTTTAAATGAATTAAAAACGCCCGGCTATTTTACCATGGCTTTCCCAACTATTTTCATTAACGGATCTTGTGATTACACTGTACCTAAGCTCGTCGACTTTGACTTTGAGGAATGGATCGAGCACATATACTATCACGTGTCAAAACATCCTTACTTAAAATTTTTACTATTTAATCTGAGTATGAGAAAAAAAGCATTGGCACAAGGATCTTTCGTTGTAGCACAACAATTAAATGATGCTCACCTATCAATAGCCGTGCTTGCACAAAACTTAGAAAACGAGGATGATTCAATTCCTAGGAAAATAATTAGTATCGCATCAAACTTAAGAAATACGCAGCCCTTTCGGAAGGAAAGGAAGCTGGAATTAGATGATCATTAATTACTTTGATGCTAGAACTATAAACTATTATGCCACTGTTGAAGTCCTTCAATATTCAGATATATGGTGGCGTTACGAGTTTGCGAAGTCTAGGGGCGCAACCCACTCTCACGCAATAGTATTCAGCCAAAAACACACGGAAATGATCACTGAAGCTTTAGAAAAAGAAAATGTTGACAATGCGGAAGAATTAAGGAATTTGTAACAAACCACTGCCTATGACGACATTGCTAGGGAAACTGGATTTACATCCATGCTTCCTGGTGGTGGTCAGTCAGTAAATTCGGAAAATGGTGCAGTTAACTGGGTGCCGAACAAACATTTCTAGCCAGCACCTGAGGGAACAAAGCCGCCACCCGAAACTAATCCATTGATATCCTCATTGTATGATATTCTGGAAAAAGGTGGAGATATTAAGGAACATTATGGATATTTAGTGAATCGCGTTGCTCTTCATATATGCAATTCTTACTGCCTCAAATACAAACGTAAAAAAAAGGATGATTTACAAAATTCTAATTCTCCTAAAAAACAATGCAGTTTTCACTTTGGAGAATTAGATCCGGTTACTAAAGAACATCTTGAAAGCCTATTCATGCTTTCAAGGCAAAGATTGTTGAAGGTGCTCACCCTAGATTTGAAGGTCCTAGAGACCATCCACGGCATATCATGCATTGCAAGCTAAAATTGCTAACTTGGCTTGAAAATTGTGAGGCACAGCCTATAATTAACCGTAATATGTTAGCACTTTTGAAATATATCACTGGGTATGCCTGCAAAGGTGGTTGTATAACTGATGACCTAATTCAAGTGTATAAACATTTATTGGAGATATTGTCTGAAAATACAGCTGTTAAAACAGTGGTGCAAAAGTTAATAATGCGTATTATTGGTTTTGTGGATGTCTCTGCCGCTGTAGTTGATTTTGTGAACTTGACTTACTTGACTTTCGTATGCATAGATGGCTATTGGTATGATAAGCGCATAATATAATCTTGTTTTGACTTTGTGATGTCGGTCAATATTCCTCCAGATTTTGCCTTTTAATCTTCCGAAGGCAGAAGAAGCTAGTGCAATCTTGCGCTCGACGTCATCAGATGTGGATGGTACAACTAAACCTAGAAAGACAAAGCTCTCAACTTTTTCAACAGTATTGTTGTCAATGGTGATGTTTCCTTATGCAGATGTCATAATCTTGCATTTCTGGGAGTTAACTTTCAGTCCCCATTTTCTACATGCACATTCAAGTTCTTTTGTTGATAATTTTAGCTTCTCAAATACTAGGGCGATTAGCGTATCTGATGTCAGTTGAAAGGCTAGCATCTAGCATGAGGTTAGGTTGTATACTTGCCAGCTCATCCATTATAAACTCTAAGAAAATATTGAATAGTGTTGAGGAGAGGATACAGCATTACCGAACACCAACTTCAACATGGAACCATTGGGTAATGTGTTTGTCCATTAATACTGTACATTCTGTGTTGTTGTACATGTACTCCAGGATATTAACAATCTTTGTACTAACACCAATAGCTCTCAACATTCGCCATAGGGCCTTTCTCCAAAAGTGGAACCTTTTTCTCTCTTGCTTTCTCTATTATTGTTGATGAAAATCGCATCCACGTTTCCGCGCCCAGGTCTGAAACCATTTTGTGTTTTTTTTAGTTTCTTCTCGATCTTGTCTTTCATCCTATTCTTAAGAATATGAAGGAAGATTTTTCCTGGTCATGTGGGAAAGAAGTGTTGAGGTGTTTTTCGAAGTGCTCTTTCCATAAACCAAGTACATCATCAAGAAGTTTTGCTTTTTGCCATTTGAGTCTTTAACAACACACAATTATTTTTTGGGTTTCCCTTCTAGTTCTCTAACTGTTCTGAAAAGACTATGACTACCATGCTTTAAGTACTCATCTTCCAACTTTTTCACCATATTTATGAGGGTATCCCGCTTTTGCTGCTTCACTTCTTTTTTCACTGCCCTGTTTAGTATCTTGTATTCCTCTCACTGAATGGTTTCAGTTGGATGTTTTAGTAGCTCCAGTCTGGCTTTTTCTTTTTTTCACAAAGCTCTATTAGTTTGGGTGTCATGCCATCTAGATTTCTACATCGCTTGAAAGCAACAACTTCCTGAGTAACTTCATTTGTGATAATTTTGAAGTTATCATAGAGGTCATCAATATTGCATTCCTCCTGTGCTAATAGTGGCTCAAAGGGTACTCAAATTTTAATTTTAAGTGTTTCCATATATTCTCTATTACTCAGTTTTTCAACATTGGTTAATAGAATAATTTTAGATAGAAGCAGAGAATGGTCTGAGCCAATATTAGTTAAATATCCAACAATTTTAAAGATTCTTGAGCATATCGTTTTGTAGTATAATAAAATCGATTTGGTTTCTTGTTTTGCAATCTGGAGACATCCAGGTTACGACTCTAGATTGTTTGTGTTTATACATTGTGTTCGCAATAGAGAGATTATTGAGCCCACAAAACTGTAGAAGCTTCTCATTCATAAAGTGCTAACCAACTACCGTAAACCCACAACTTCTAATATAATACTTAGCCATTCTCTGCGTGATGCTAGAAGATTCTGGCCTCGTAGAACATTACAGTGGAGCGAGTTCGCTTCCTAACTCAGACATGTGAAATGATAAACAATATAATTAATAATAATTCATAGTTAAGGTACTTGGCACAAACCTGAAAACTTTAAGTTTGGACATGATACTTATATTGAAGCGTTTGCAGACTTTCTCAATTCAACAGAATGCCCTAACTCTTTGCATGGCTTGCTTGAAGAAGCGAAACTTTCTTATGAAAAGAAAAAATTTGAAAAAAAAACCTGATGTGCCTTTTTCTAACGACAGCCAACAAAGCAACAGTTAGGCGACTGCAAGTTCAATCCATACTGAGAATGAAGAAAGGGTATTCAGTAGTTTTAATTCAATTTCTGAACACACTTCTTCAAGGAAATGTTCTTCCATACAATACAAGCAGAACAGCGTTTTCGTACTATGAACAAAGTCAAGCAGTCTTGGAAATCTGATGTATCAAAGTATGCAGCCACATTAAGGAAAGCCATATCTAAATATTTGATTAGATTACAGACAGATTACATTTTTTTCAAGGTGAAAACTTATCTAATTTTTGAGAGCATTTTGTTTAAGAGCAGACATGTCATTGTAGAAGTAAATCCAAAGTTTATATATAATATATATACAAGGTTTCCATATGACTGTAAAAACCAGTATACCATGAAGTTCTGAAAGTAAGCGTTATCTAAAGTAAGCGCTATCTGAAAGTAAGCGTAGTTTATAATGGCCACTAAAGTTTTCCCAAAAGTAAGCGCATCGCAGAAAGTAAGCGGCTTCCGAAAGTAAGCACTTTTCTAAAAAAGAACAAATGTAAGTGCTCCTGCTTACTTTCAGAACTTTAGGATACCTTATAAATATATATCTTTATGAAAATTTGTATTACTAATAACATTTTTACATCATTATTATGTCTCTAGGCTGATTAACATCAAGGGATATATATTCTGCCTCCAGGAGGGCCAACATTTGAGCTTCCGAATCTTATAAAAATATAGCTCTTCTGATTTTTCCCATACACTATAGGGCGGTCCACAAATTCCTAACTTCGAACCAAAGAAATGTCTTTGCGCATAATTAGTAAATATATATGCACAAGACACTCCTTCCGTAGCTAGAATGGTGGACCTCCTGACAGCATTATATATTAAAAATAATACAAACTATGTATAATGCAGTATACAAATCATTACTAAACTTTATGAATATTTTAAGGGAAACTTGGCGACACATTATTTTACACGAAGCGGATACCATCAAGAATATTTCATGCTCATATGGAGAGACTTGCTGACTATTTAAGCTGTGGCGAAGGAATTTGGTGGCATCGTGAAGGTGACTGTGTGGTATTTTATGATGTGGAGGAGGATGCTAATATCAGACCAGAAGGACCGGTATTGATGGATCTTACAACAAACAGCATACATTCAGCACTTAAAACGGTAGAAGACTGCTGGGTGGAATGCCTTACCAGTAACATCTCCTTACCTTTGGATAAGCTAATGCTTTTAATCAGGAACGGGATGTTTCTTCTGTTGTACAGCTAGAAAGGGAGCTTGATAAAGAAGATTCTTTACAAGAAGATTTACAGCTTGAAGAAATTCCGACTCAATTCCCAACAAGCACAGAAGCCTATGATAGGCATACATCTTCTTCTACTGCTGCTGCTTCACAGATTCTCCTCCTTGACACAGCTGCTCCATTATCCCCCCCCCCCCAGTTGTTCAATCTGATACAAAAAAAAAAAAAAACGAAATTGAAGTCCCGCACAGCAATTGAGATAGCAGAAATGATAGAGGCTTCAAATGATTTATTGTCTTTTGATTATCATCATAATCAATTCAAAGAGAGTCAAAGTGAAACATCAAGAAAAGCATGCAAGACTTTTTAAAAACCTTCATTCCCCAGATAAAAAAGGTTATGGACAGTACAAAGCAAGAAGTGTCAAACTGGGAGACACGTTTTTATATAGATAACTTGAAGGAAGCCTCGAACCAAGATGTGCTCAGTAATGAATCTATTTGCAAGCAGTACAAAAAGTTAACACTGGGACGAAAACTTGGACCAGCTTTGAAAAACAGCCTAACCAAAAGATAATAAACAAGATTACCTTAAAAAAAAGTCTACTTACTTCCCTAATCCAACCATAACTGACATATGTACTTCTATATTTGCTACTATTTGATTTGTTTTTACACAGAAAATTCGAAGGTACTTTATGTCAAATTATGGCAATGGGAATAAGAATAAGAGGATGAATGAAAGAAGTAAATGCAGGGTAACTTAAAGACCTGTGTTGCATTTGTTTATAAGACTAATTTGGATTAAAATGTTGTTCTGGGCCATATTCCAATTTTTTAAAACTTGAAATTTCCTGTGCTAGTTACTTCTTCTATTTTATTCTAGATGTGTACTAAACCTTCTGAGTTGAGAGTTTTTTTGCTTGTTTGCTAGTCGAAAGAAGGAGTGATGTTGTTCTGTGATAGCTTAAAACGGGATTAAATTTGCTCTTATACTTGAACTTGAATGTTGGATTGGGAGATCTACGCTTAGAACAAATTGATAGTATTGTTGATGTTCTATTAGCAGAGTTTAGTCATACCAAACTAAAGGTATCTAAATATGGCCCCTAATTCCAAATTCTGGTACATATTTGGTCATAGCAGGGTGGTACACCTCTGAAAACCAATAAAAAGAAGGAGGTAATGATAAACAGGGCGGGATTATTAAATATAATTAAGGAGTGATCAATCAGAGGAGCAAACAATCAAGAAGCGGGTAATAATTTGTGTGTATTTTTAGAAAAACCTTCAAAGTACTGTCCAAAAACCAGTTACTATAAGTCTATATGTACAAAAATTGGCCCCTTCAATGTAAAATAATTTTTTAAAGAAAACTAGGTAATGTAAGGACTTTTTCACATTTTTTTCACTAGATAAGACCCTGCTACCTGCTGTCACACTTTTCAGTTATATAGGATCAGGTAAAAGTAGTTGATACAATTATTAACATGTTGTAGTTTTGTTTTAGCCGGAAAACTATTCGGTTATTGGCGCGGAAGAAGTTGTTTCAGATGATACAGCGAACCAGCAAGGTAACACAATTAACTCATGATAAGTTAAAATATATACCCACCATTTATACTTTGGTTAGTCATTTCATTGAAAAATCTTCCTGCCTTTTCATATACAGAGATTTTGTTTTGACCATCCTTGTGTCCCTATATCTCAAAAATTGATTGGATGTTATTACGTCCAGTCGCTGTATTTGTTGCTTTGAAATTATTTATATTATTAAGGGATCATCACCTTACCTGTTACCTGTACGTTCCTCCATTAACGTCGATGACGTCTCGAAGTCGAGTTGAACCGTTGTCGGACCAA
>JAUCNQ010115454.1:0-11192 GCA_032352715.1 Bougainvillia muscus
AAGTGTTATTGTAACACATAAGTGTTACAATAACACTTCATCTAAGATGAAAATGAAGCGAATTACGAAGCGAATTGAAGCGAATTGCTAAGCGAATTTTTGAGACGAACCCTAAGGAATGTGACTATTATCTAATCATGTGTAGGGTCTAATCTAAAATAGGAGGGCGGCGTCCGATCATTTGAATAAGGGTAAAACTTATGTAAAGAAGCCCTAAAAATACCTAGTTTTCACGGAAACTAGGTATTTTTGGACTTCTTTACATAAAAAAGGATACCTTAATCATCATAGTTCAAGAGGCAGTGTCCGAATGGTGGACGCTTAAAAGACCTGCATTAGTGCCTGATTACGTCATCTACTTTTTGGATGTGTTTTAATGTTTCCTTTCTCTCTCTTTTAGATCTACTATTTATTCTACTCGTAGTGAAGAAGAAATTACCAGCAGAAGTTTAAAAGACTGCGTAGGTATAGAAGATACATTAGCTAAAGCTTTATACCCAGTTCTTGAAAATAATAAAGAAACACAGAGACAGTTAACTGCATTACGTGTAGAACTT
The DNA here is from genome assembly GCA_032352715.1 of Bougainvillia muscus. Taxonomy (NCBI): domain Eukaryota; kingdom Metazoa; phylum Cnidaria; class Hydrozoa; order Anthoathecata; family Bougainvilliidae; genus Bougainvillia; species Bougainvillia muscus. The sequence continues at coordinate 558 of JAUCNQ010115454.1, forward strand.
AAACGTGTCACACAAAACCAATCAGATGCTGGATTGTTATCCGTACGTGATGGTATTCTTATAGGACTTGTATTACTTATTCAACTTTTTTTACAATGGTTATGGAAGAGGTAGATAAAACAAACACAATGCTTATATGATTGTTTCAAATCAATCAAAAACAGATAATATGTTTAAATACCTTCGTGCTGGATTGCCATGATTGTAGCAAACGAATATGCTATATAGATTAACTCTTAGTACTTGCTTCCGAAAGTTATTTTAGCTTCTTCAATTTACCCTTGCTGGACCTGCCCTTTTATGGTAAGGAGCCCTCCACAAATTTCGTATAGAAATTCTTATCAGTTATCATCACAGAAGAAGTGTCTTTGTGCATACAAAGTATGCACAAAGACACTTCTTCTGTAATGAAAATGTTACGATGTACGATACTAATTATTGAACGGGCCTAAGGGTGTTATTTTTACCCGTATTTTTTTGCAAATGCATAAAACATAAGATATATGAATCGACCTGGCATCGGGCGACAAGAGTGAAGTACGAGAGTGATACAGAAGAGTCTTTTATATTACAATGTATTAAGAATATTTTATAGACTACAGTAAATGAATAGCCCAGTCAATTAGTAGTGAGTTGATTGAACTAGTACTGCGTGAAAACCGGGTTAATTTGATTCCGATTGCGTATGGTAATCTACGTCTGATAATCCTGATTTTCAGGCTGTGTTGTATAGACCTTTATTAAACCAATAAAATGGCTTCTTTTGTAGTACTTAAAGGTAAGTAATAGTAGATAGGTAAACGTCGGAAAAACTATTGGATAAACAAAAGAAGACCCTTTAAGGTAACATATTTGCGCGGGAATAAATTTTCTCATATAGACGATTTTGAAAAGGTTTTGCGGAATAAACTTTCGCGTTTTGATGAGAATATTTAGTTTCGCCGATTTGGACTTAACAATTCAGCGCGTATGACCTGTTTTGATAAATTTCGCAAGACTAAATTTTCGCAATTTTGTTACCTTGAAGTAGAAACGAATGAAGCAAAACAGAGGCGACAATATAATAGTTGATATATATGCGATTCAAGTATTTTCTTATATGTTACACGAACCCTTGACACGAAGGAGAGTGGTCATATCCCGAAATTACAATAATACATATAAACATATTTTTGAGGTAAACCCTTAAAAATACAGAAGATTTCAACCTTGATCCCGGGGCATTCTATTCAAAGAATCAAAATGATACAACCCTATTCACACTGGGTCGTGAAATGCCATTTTAAACTGGGACGCGCGCAATCAACGCGAGGCCTGAAAAAGTGGAACGGCAAATCTTTTGACCCTGAAATTTTCATGGAAGTAATTAGCCCAAGTGAGATGTTGTTATCATCAAAAATCACAACATCAATGCTTTCAACATAACTCAATCTATTAACCCATTAGTACCGGGGGTGTGTGGGGCGGTTACAAAGAAATACAACCGTGAGCTTTTCCTTATAACTTTTTTTCTATATATTATAAAGAGATGCCCTTGGACAAGTTGTAACAACTATTTATAGGCAGCGAAATGATACAAAAAAATCCCGAAATAGTTGAGCCCCTCTGGAAATATTAGCCCATCATTTTTCCTCAAATAATTTGTTTTAAAATCGTTGTTAATTAACCCTTAAAGAATTATTTTTGTAAGCATAACACATATTTTGGTGGGTGTGGTAAATTGTAAAAGACGTAGGGTGGTGGGACAGAATTGTCATAGTGGCGGCATGGTTAACTATTTTATTTTTATTTATTTTTAGAAACCGGTGCGGTTTATCTAAATACTAAAAGTCATGCGACGCCAGCTTCCACTATTACCCGAGTCTCAGATGGCGGGCAATGAGCGCGTCCCAGTGTGAATAGGGTTAACATAATGGTCCAGCATGATTTAATAATCCTGAACAATATGACCATTTAATAAACATTACGAATTTCAGGGTTAAGGATTTTAACAGCTGTGCAAACAACATACCGTAAATGCTCTAATTAACGCCCACTCTACAATAAACGCCTCTCTCCCATAAACGCCCAGTAAAAAAGTTTAAAAATTAATAAACGCTTCTAGAGGTATATAACAAGTCATGTCATGAACACACATGGTTGATTCTAAACTAATACGATACTCTAGTATGATCCATTTGGGCAAATTACTGAAGTGACGTTGAATTCGAATTAAATGCAAAACTTTATTGACGTGGAATATAAGAAAATCATGCTGGATTTTCTATTAAACGACTACCCCAATATCTCCAAAATTAGTTAAACGCCCCTCTGCAATAAGCGCCCAGTCAAAAAGTTGCAAATTTACGGTGCATGGGTTGGAACATTTATTTTGTTTGGCTTTGTTTATTTCAGGTTTTAATTTGGTGTTTATAGCATTTTTCAACCAAACAAACCTTACCAGCGAGTATACGACATATAATCCACAAAATTCCTATTGCAAATCGTATTATTTTCATCACAGAACAAGTGTCTTTGCGCATACCAATTATGCGCAAAGACACTTCTTCTGAATGAAAATTAATAAGAATTTTCGCAAGAATTTTGTGAGGATATGGAAGATCTGAAGCATATATTTTTTGATATAAATCCTTTTAAATTGTTAATCTCAAAAGGCTGGGCTGTAATGGGTCTTCTTAAAAGTTGGTTTCTTATAAAGTTTCGATTTGTGTTAATCTTCATTCAGATAAAAATCTTCGTAATAACTTTGTATGCACAGAGTTACGTAAGTGTTTTACACATATCTGGTATGCACAATGACCCTATGCTCTAAGATGATAGTCTACAAAATTCGTACGCGAATTCGTGTCAATTTTCATACAGAAGGAGTGTTTTTGTGCATACACGTATGCGCAAAAACACTTCTTTTGTGATGAAAATGGTTCGTATTACGATACGAATTTTGTGGACGGTCCTAAGATGATAGTGAAACCATTTGAGAAGCAACAATTTTGAGGGGAAACCTTACGGACGAAGGGTTAAATAACTTTAGCAATTTTGGGACTTCTTTGTAATGTATTGCTTTACTGAATAAAAACTAGAATAATTAAAGAATCGAAAATAAATTGTATTATACGAATTTCTATAATGAATTACAAATATATAACTCTTCAGTACACCTTGAATTTTATTGTTGATTACCCTTAGGGACCGTCTCATAAATTCGCTTCAAATTCGTTTAAATTCGCTTCACAATTCGCTCCATTTTCACCTTCACATTGATTCTTCTTATATAAGAATAGTAGATAATGATCGATTCAAAGATCGTTTTGTGCAGGGTTGGATCCAGGAGTAGGCAAACACCTACGAAGAAGTGTAAAACAATTTCTTTGAAATTTTAATTGTTTTACACTTCTTTGTAGGCACTTGCCTACTATTTTCAAGCTCTGGATCCGCCACTGTCGTGAAATGATTTTTGAAACAAAGTTTTGAGAAGAAATCTATATGTTTGGTTTTATGTTGGTCATGCGCTCAATTCAATTTGCACAATATAATTTGGGACCTTCCACAAAATTAGTATCGCAATTTTTGTTGTTGTGTTGTTTATGGTTTGTCGTGTTAAAAGTTAGAAACGTTCGAAATGTTTGAAACTTTCAGAAGAAATCATGAAAGTGATTGGGTAATAAAATAATGTTGCAAATAAATTTGTTGCAAGTCTGGGGACACGAGCATTTTTTAATGTTTCTTATTTTGAAACAAAAAATTTGTTTCAGCAACAAATCGATTTGAATTTTTTTGTGTGTTGCTGAAACAAATTTTATGAAGAAAAAATGTTTCGCAACAAAGATTTTCATCATGGGGACACACTAAAACATTTTCTCGCGATTGCAACAAACGATGATTTTGTTGCAGTCGCGTGAAAATAATTTTCCGTGTCCCTGAAGCTTTAGGTAAAATTAATGGTTTGATCCTTACTAATGGTTTGATCCATATATCTGTTATCAAATATGGAAGAATTTCTCAAATACAACATCTACCTAATGTCCAACCTAGCGATATAAAAAGGTCCTGAGTACGAGATCACCGAATGTCATTACTCCTGTTATCCGTTATATAAGGGACCGTCTCATAAATTCGCTTCACAATTCGCTCCATTTTTACCTTAGATGAAGTGTTATTGTAACACGCAAGTGTTACAATAACACTTCATCTTAGGTGAAAATTATAAGGAATGAAAGCGAATTTAAGCGAATTTTTGAGACGGTTCCTAACACAAGACATATTTAGTTGTTTCCGAATGGATATCTGTATGTTTCACTTGCACAATATGATTTTTCACATAAAGGTTAACATTTGTTCTGAGCTTTTTGACTGCTAGATATATAATTTATTATAATAATAATTACATGTTTCATATTTACAATATTAATAATTAGATTTCTTATTATTCTTTACTTCTTTTACCTAAGAACTCGTTTATATGAAGACTTTCTATAGGCGAAATGAACTGTCATGGCTTCTGTGATTGGTTAAATTTTTCCGTCGGAATAATTTAACCAATCACAGAAGCCATGACAGTTCATTTCGCCCGCAACCATTTTCCATGTAAACGAGTCCTAAGTAACCCCCTAGAAAATTCCTCAAAACCTACTGTTACAAGAGGGACTAAATGTTTCTCGATTTACAAAAACATTGATAAAAGCCAGTAGGAAAATATATATTCTCGAGGTTACCTTTAAAGAGTTAGGGTTCGTCTCAAAAATTCTCTTTAATTCATTTTATTTTCATCTCGGTAGAAGAAGTGTCATTGTGCATACAAATTTGCACACAAACACTTCTGAATGAGAGTTGGTAGCAATAACACAATTTATAAAGTGACTTTTTTAGACGATTTGTAAGAAAATCAAATAAACATAACATATCATAAACATTATGTTTCTCAGAGGCGGACTCAGAACATGCTTTTCCTTAGTCACAGCAGTAGAATGGAGATCCAAAACATACTCAAAGTCATTAATTCTTAATTGCTTTTGTATGATAATGGGTCTTTAAAGACCCATTATCATACAAAAACTATTAAGAATCAAAACGTTTAGTTCTTCATCGTGTTGCTTTGACTAGGGCTAGATCCGCCACTGTTCTATCCTACACTGCATGAAAAGTGATGTTATCCTGCTTTAAATTTACTCCGGATTTCTGCAGGTTGCTTGATAAAATCCTTAAAGGAAAACATCATTTTTATGTAATGTTATTTTAACTGCCTATTGAATAACACCTTTTAGTGATTATGCTATACTTCACTGTGGATTTTTACAGTGTTAAAAATGTTGTTTCACATAGGTGCATTCCTTTTTTGTAATATTTTGTTATTACCTTTCATGTGATGTAATGCGACTGCTTAGCATACAATTTAATTGTCTCCTATTCTCTTTCACTGAATGAAAATCAGGATAACCAGTTTCGGATAACATATGTTTATTTGACAGTTAGAGAAAATCTGTTCCAGATGTATATTCTCTCTAAACACCAACTAATCATAGTTATTTTTCCGACGGAAAAATTTAACCAATCACAGAGGCCATGACAGTTCATTTCGCCTATAGAAAGTCTTCATGTAAACGTGTCCTAAGCCGAAACTGATTATCCCAATTTTCATGTAGTCTTTTTGTTACTTTCATAGTTTTCCGTCATTCAAAATGTTTATTCTTAACCATCATAACCTGTATTCATTGACGTATATAGTCTTTATGTTCCACTTTAAACTCCTTTTCTGATTTCCTTCTATTAAATTTTTTTTAAACGCTACCTGTCTTCAATGACTGTCTTATATTCATCTGGGTCAGATGAATCTTCAATGTTATCATCAACAACTAACCCATTTGCTTCTTCAATAAGTTCTTTTTTACTTAAAATATTTGAAATATCTTTCATAATGTCTTCTTGGTCAGTACTATCTGTAACTTTTGTTGCAGTTTTCTTTAATTTTGAAAATTCATCAGTTTCTACTATAGAGTTATCTGATGCTGCTTCTTTTATTGTTGTTATACCACCATTTTCTAAAGAATTATCAGTTCGTTGTTTTTTCAAATTTTGTACGAGTTCTTCAGCAATATTTAATTTATCTACATTAAATTTTCCTGCCATTTTTTCAACAAAATTAACAAAATTATGTGCTAGTTTTTTGTGTTTTTTCTTCTTTTTATGAGTATTTGGGATTCCTACTTCTTCGTTGTTATCTTCATTTACCAACTCGTATCCATCATCGTCATCTTTGTCCAATTCATCGTCGTCATCTGTATCGCAAATACAATTCCTTGCGACTATATGGCGTTTCATATTTGAGATTGTGTTGGCTAAATTACTATTTTCTTCTGTATGATCCTTACATACGCAGTTCTGATTTGTCTTTTTACCTATGTTTGTACCTGAGGATGACGTCCATGATTGTGTTGACGCTGATCCTCCTTTCATTGGTCCCATCCCGTTTGGTCCGTAACCTCCTTTTCCTTTTATAGCAGATGGATTTCCAGCCAGTCCACCAGATACAGAGGATTGCCACTTCCACCCTTTACCTCCACCAGAGTTACCTCCACCTGAGTTACTAAAAGAAAACTTGTTGCCACCTCCACTAGAAGAACCACCAGCTACACCTCCGCCAGCTGCACCTCCGCCAGCTGCACCTCCGCCAGCTGCACCTCCACCAGCTGCCCCTCCCCCAGCTGCCCCTCCACCAGCTGCACCTCCGACTGCTGAACCTCCACCAGCTACACCTCCTCCAGCTACACCTCCACCAGCTGAACCTCCTCCAACTCCACCACCGGCTGCACTTCCACCTCCACCCGCTGAACCTCCTCCGGACATACCTCCTCCAGCTGCACCTCCTCCAGCTGCACCTCCTCCAGCTGCACCTCCGCCTGCTGAACCTCCACCAGCTGCCCCTCCGCCTGCTGAACCTCCACCAGCTGCCCCTCCGCCTGCTGAACCTCCACCAGCTGCACCTCCGCCTGCTGAACCTCCACCAGCTGCACCTCCGCCTGCTGAACCTCCACCAGCTGCACCTCCGCTTGCTGAACCTCCACCAGCTACACCTCCACCAGCTGCACCTCCTCCAGCTACACCTCCACCAGCTGAACCTCCTCCAGCTGAACCTCCACCAGCTGAACCTCCTCCAACTCCACCACCGGCTGCACTTCCACCTCCACCCGCTGAACCTCCTCCGGACATACTTCCTCCAGCTGCACCTCCTCCAGCCGCACCTCCGCCTGCTGAACCTCCACCTGCTGAACCTCCACCAGCTGCCCCTCCGCCTGCTGAACCTCCACCAGCTACACCTCCACCAGCTGCACCTCCGCCAGCTGAACCTCCACCAGCTGAACCTCCTCCAACTCCACCACCGGCTGCACTTCCACCTCCACCCGCTGAACCTCCTCCAACTGCACCCGCACCCGATAAACTTCCACCTGCTGAACCTCCGGACATTCCTCCACTTGCGGCACCTCCACCTGCTGCACCTCCTCCGGATACCCCTCCGCCAGCTAAACCTCCACCAGCCCCAGCAATTCCTCCCGATGCACTTCCTCCTGCCCCTGCACTTCCTCCACCAGCCATTGCACCACCTCCAGAACCACTAGAAGTACTACTTCCGGATCCTCCACCTCCAGTTGCTCCTCCTGAAGAGGCACTACCAGCTCCACTCAAAGCACCATTACTTGTAACAGCCTGACTACCAGCTGCATTAGACATAGCATCAGCTGAAGTTAACATTGGTTTTGGTTGTGGTCCTCCACTAGAAGCTTCTCCTGTAGATCCAGATGATCCAACTCCTCCTCCACTAGCACCTCCTCCACTAGCACCTCCTCCACTAGCACCTCCTCCACTAGTACCTCCTCCATTAGCACCTCCTCCTAAACTAGCACCTCCTCCTGAACTACCACCTCCTGAAATACCACCTCCTCCTGAACTACCACCTCCTCCACTGGCTCCACCTCCTATACCTCCACTACCACCTCCAGCTTCACCTTCAGTGCTTCCTGTACTGCCACCTGCTCCAGCGCTTCCAGCTGCTCCACTAGATGTACCATCACTGCCAGCAGTTCCTCCTGCACCACCACTATTAGTCCCACCACCTGCCCCTCCTCCACCTCCTCCAATCTTACCAGCACCACCTCCACCACCACCTGCAGCACCACCAGAACTTGCCCCAGTTCCACCAATACCTCCACCCTCACCTCCAGAACTTCCACCAGTGTTACTACCTCCTACATTTTTCCCAGCCGATCCTTCTCCAGCAGTCCCACTACCAGTTCCTCCACCAGCCTTTGCACCTTCCCCGCCTCCACCACCAGCAGCACTACCTCCTTCGCCGGCCATTCCTTCACTTGTGATACCACCACCGCCTATTGGCATTGAGCCAGAACTGCCACTTGAACTACCACTAGATGATCCAGATGGTGACCCGCCAGGGGAAGATCCACCACTACCACTGGGATTAGCTCCTGGAGAAGAACCACCTGTGGATGGTGAATCACTACCACTCGAGGGAGTCTGTGGTGATCCGCCACCAGATGGTGAACTGCCACCACCTGGTGATGGAGTATCACTTCCACTAGGAGTTGACCCTCCTCCAGCAGAAGGAGATCCACTAGCAGTAGGAGAAGATCCGCCACCACCAGAACCGCCACCAACAGGGGGTGATCCACCTCCAGAAGAAGGAGACCCTCCTGCAGTAGGAGATGACTCCCCACCAGCAGGAGGAGAACTATTACCGCCAGTTGGTGAACCACCACCTGTAGAAGGAGAGCTGTCACCACCAGAAGGTGAACCACCACTACTAGAAGGTGAACTACTACCTGATGGAGGAGTCCCACTACTAGGAGGAGACGAACCGCCACCAGAAGGTGAACCACCACTAGCAGCTGGTGAACCACCACCACCTGGAGATGAACCGCCACCACCGGGAGGTGAGCCACTTCCTGCAGGAGGAGATCCACCTGGTGGAGGAGACCCTCCACCAGGAGGAGAAGTTCCACTTCCTGTTGGAGGAGAGCCTCCACCAGACGGTGGTGAACCACTACCAGTGGGGGGATTGCCACCCGGAGGAGGGTTGCTACCTGGGGGAGGGTTGCTACCTGACGGAGGATTTCCACCTGTAGGAGGGGTTCCACCTGAGGGAGGGGTGCCACCTGGGGGAGAGGTTCCACCAGGGGGAGGGGTTCCACCAGGAGGAGGGGTTCCACCAGGGGGAGGGGTTCCACCTGCGGGAGGGGTTCCACCTGCGGGAGGGGTTCCACCTGTGGGAGGGGTTCCACCTGCGGGAGGGGTTCCACCTGCGGGAGGAGTTCCACCTGGAGGAGGGTTACCACCACCAGGTACAGGTGGTACTCCACCTGGAGGAGGGACTGGATTCGGTGGCTGACCACCACCCCCTAAAGGAGATCCGCTTGTTGCACCACCTCCAGCAGCAATAAGTGGTCCAAGTGTTCCCAAACCCGGGCCAGATGGATGATTCAAAACTAAAAAGAAAAGAGAAAAAAATTTATCAAATTAAGTTTACCGTATATGACTAATCTAACGCCCACTCTCGAATAAACGCTCCTCTCGACTAAACGCCCAGGGTAAATTTGAATATGACGAGGTACAACTCCCTATTAGAGTATATTCCACATAATTTCCCAGGACCACAATGAAAATAAAGCCTCACGGTTTGTCTTGTGTTATTCTGACCATCAGTTAGTTACCTTATTTAAGCTCTGTTATATCCTTATGATTCCTTCTATTTTATTTTAATTGGCTATTTTAATTGTAATTTTTAAAAATTTTATCTGATGGTGAACAAATCTTACTTACTTACTTCCTTTACCCCCCCCCCCCCCCAAAAAAAAGGGCATGTTTTGGCTGATATCCAGGAGAAATCAGCATCCTGGCAGAATCTTGCGTTTTTCACATGTACCTCGTTAGATTTAGTAACTATATGCATCTCCCAACCAGGAAAAGTCAAAGATGTTTGGTTGAAGGAGGACTGTGGCCAGCGGTAACCCTGTTTAACAGCTTTTGTGTTTTTTGACCCTGTGACGTCATTTTTAACGATCCATGACATCACTTTTTTGAAAAAACAATTTCACCGTTGTTTTCTTGTAAATGTTAGATTAGGCATGTCAAACTGAGAAACGATGGAATTAAATTATTATGGAGATTTTTGACTTTGAAATATAGCATTTTAGCAATTTGAAAACCCCCCTAAAGTACACTGAGCAATTTGATGAACCTAGAATGGCACAATAAAATGTAGCGTAGTGGCAGTGAAAATGTCGAAAACAAAAAGTACTTATGGCGGACATATCACTGCCTTGGAATCGGGATGATCCGATTAAGATCAGGGACCGTCCACAAAATTCGTATCGTTATACGAACCATTTTCATCACAGAAGGAGTATTTTGTGCATACTCAGTATGCACAAAAACACTCTTTCTGTATGAAAATTGATACGAATTTCGATACGAATTTTGTAAACGGTCCCTTATTTGATGTGATTATTTGAGAAAATCTATTCCAGCTTTTCTCATATTCATATATTATCCGAATACGGAAGCAGCCATCTGTACGTGTTCTTCAAATTATGTGTTCGGTAAATATTTGAAATATTCCTACAGAAGTGT
>JAUCNQ010115465.1:0-19341 GCA_032352715.1 Bougainvillia muscus
ACAACATTAACACTGGAACAAGTACTACTTCGTCTGATCTTATATTTTCGTCCAGTTGCATGACATGAGATTTCAGACGTCACGTCAACAAAGTTCGAGCAAGAATCGCATTTCGGTTTATTGCATTTAATATAACCGAGTTCAGTGTTATTGTCATTCAAATCAGGTTTTAAACTATACGGATCAGCTCTTGACAACAACTCTTTCAGATTATTTTCTCGTTTGTTAGCCACTAATATAGATCCTTTGGGGAAGAGCGTACCCAGTTGAGGATTACAATTGAACAGATGTAGATTATCATCGATAATTTTTCTGACATTTGGACCACGAGGGTTATATGATGTTGCGAATACAATACGGTTGTCACTATTGCGTTTCTTCGTCGGGTTTCTCACAGCATCACGAAATTCGAATACTAAGTATGCACAAAGACACTTCATCTGTGATGACAATGGTGCAGTTTCTAGACAGTCCCTAAGAACTGTCCACAAAATGTGCATGGAAATCGTAAGGATAAAGGAGTTTCCGCACAATTTGCATTATAATTTGTACGATATTACATCTTCTGAATGTAAACTATAGCTTTAACAATTTATTTCATTCCTATCAATTTTATTCAATTCGCGATACGAATTTTGTGGACGAGATTTTACCTCTGATCAGACTGGAGGCCTCCGTAGTTTCTTTCAGGATCACAAACCTACCACCCCTATTTGAGGTAGCACTCCGTCATAATAAAAAATATAACACCCCCTCCCCCCTCTCAAAGTTTCTCATAGCTCCCACCTCCCCTAATCTTTCTAAAACCGCCGAATTTTTGCTCCTCCATCTCCGTAAAATAGGGGTATAGTGATCGAAGATTTAGAGAATTGAACTGTGAGCCAGTGTTTTACGTTTTAGTTACAAAACAAAAAAGTTTGCTAGTCTACCTGGTTAAAAACAGCATGCAGGCTGCGGTGGCAAACTATTAAAGTTTTCGTGCAAACTCATTGATCTCAAGGGAAGCGCTAAAAGTAACAAAGCATATTTGAGGGGCAAATAATCTTTTTAAAACATTTTCCAAAAAACAACAAAAAAACAAAAAACAACAAAAAATTCAAATTTACAATTTCTGTACAACAAATATTATAATTATCCCTTTAATTCACAATGACCGGAAATGGTCACATATACTATCACAATTATCACAATCCTGCAGGATTGTTAAAGTATGTGTGACCATTTTTACGATATTATGAATTAATGGGTTGATGAGCCTTACAGCTTAATTTTCGTAAGAAAATAAGCTTGGGCATAAACACTATCGTCACATAAAACAAACCCGAAAAATACATGCGAGAACATTTAATTAATAAACCGTCCCACACATTCGTATAGCAGCATTCGATTTTATTTTGTCAAGGTTCATCATGTGTCCCAATGATACGAATTAGCACACGCAATTTGTGGGCAATCTACGAGGTTTTGTCCCAAATGTCATTAATTGTTTCATTTTCAATCCAAAAGAAATGTGATTGTGTATACACTTCTTCTGTAATGAAAGTTGATACGAATTTTATTGACTTTCGCCTTCCTGTATCGCAAATCGCACCATTTTCATCACATTTTCAAAGGAATGTCTTTGCCTTATCTCCTAAAAACCTTTAAATTGTTTAACGCATTTTGATAGTCAGATAATTCAGATTTTCGGTAAAAGTAGCCACAAAATGGCCATATATACATAAAACAATACTGTAGTAAATGCTACACTGCAAAAAGTGTCTAGAACATAATAAGCTCGAAAAATGTTAATGACAACAACATCACACGAGAATATCACGTAAAAAATAACACCCAACATTCGCATTGAGATTTGTATCAATTTTCATGTGTGTCCAAAGTACATACAAAGACAATTCTTCTCTGGTGGAAATTGTACAATTTTGCATACCAATTTTGTGGACGGAAAACGACACAAAAACCCGGCCGGTTGTGCGATATTTTCGAATGGGTAACTAACTGCATACTGTAGATTGGGAGAGAAAAGTTTTACGTGGAGAGACATTTCTCCTATGCAAGATAGAAAATAATCCTTAATAACAAAAAACAGTATCAATTTCCACACAGAAGGAGTGTCTTTGCGCATACAAAGTATGTAGAAAGACACTTCTCATGCGATGAACATGGTACGGTTTACGACACAAATTTTGTTGACGGTCCCTTTTATATCAAGAGATCAAAGAATACAAAAATAATGACAGAAACCGACTACGTGTCATGCTAAGTCACGCACAAACTGAGTATCCCAAGGTGTGGCATTTTTGGTAGCCTAAACTTCAAAAATACTTATGAACCCGTCAACAAAATTCGTATTAAATTTGGTACATAGGTAGAAGTATCTTTGTGAAGCTATTTATGCACAAAGACACTTCTTCTGTTATGAAGTTACACTAAGTATCCACGAAGACATCTCAGAATCAGGTCGGAAAGTATTCATTTTACAATTCATTGTATTAAAGTAACAATTTTACAGATAGTTTAAAAACGTTGAATACTGAAATTGGTATAAAAAAACAACGTATATATATATTAGAGGTGCTTCACAAAGACAAATGGTAATTATTTGCCTGTTGTGTCATATTTACACGAAAATTTAAGACAGAAAAAAATAGACAGAAAGTACAGAAGAGAGTGATTAGTTATTATGTTTTGCTGGTTAGGGTTCGTCTCAGAAATTCCCTTTAATCCTGTACTGCACCGGTATAAAAATAGTCGCACGTACTTTAACAATTCTGCAGCAAACGCTGCAGGATTGTTGAGGGTGTATGACCATTTTCTAACACTGTGCATTTAAGGGTTAATTAGTTTCACTAATTATTTCATTTTCATCTCATACGAAGTGTCATTGCTCATGCTAAATATGCACAATACACTTCTTCGGGGTAAATTCATACAAAATAAGCGAATTTTTTAAAAGGGGGCCTTTACGTACGACGTATAGAAACTTATAATGACTCTACAATTTGTGAAGACAAATAGTCAAGGGACCGTCCACATAATTCATTCAATTCACGTTGCTACATTTTCATTACAGGAAAATTGTCTTTGTGCATTCTAAGTATGACACCTTCTGAACGAAAATTATTACGAATTTTGGAGACGGTCTGTAAAAAATAAAAATTACATTTCTAACGTAAAAAGTTCTAATAATACTAACGTTAAGGGGGTCACAATTACCAATTCTCGGTTCGAAGAATGTGTCAATGAGAGGAGGCGCTTTTGGGCGTAGTGTGTATACGACTTACTAAATACTGCACTCTTAACTGTTGTTTCTTTTAAAGAGTACGTAAAATAAAAAAGATATATACTTCTAGCAGACTGTGGACGAAATTCATAGGGGGAAGATTGTACTATTTTTGTATCCAGTGGCGGATCCAGCCTAGTCAGAACACCACGACGAAGAACTTAACATTTTAATTCTTAATAGCTTTTGTATGATAATGGGTAAAGACCATTATCATACAAAAACAATTAAAAATTAATGAGTTTGAACATGCTTTCAATCTCCATTCTATTGCTTTGACTAGGTAAAAGCATATTCTGAGTCCGCCTCTGGTATCAAAAGAATCGTCTTTACGAAGACACTCCTTTTGAATAAATATTGACTTCCAATAAAAAAATTTAATATTAAAACACATATATCTTAAAACACCAAGTGGGGAGTTTTAAGTACTCACAGCACATTAACATAAAAAACACGAGAAAAATAAACACAAAATTCACTATTATTTGGTAAAACCCTATAACACATTGTCCACTAAATTCCTACGAACATTCGTATAATTTCCATTCAGAAGAAGAGTCTTTGAGCATACTTATATGCACAGACACTTTTTCTGCATTAAAAATCGTACAACTTGCAATACAAATTTTGTGGTTCCTCCAGACAAGTACTTTTCAAAACAATAATTGGGGCATTTAAGAGCCTATTCCATTATGCAAAAAAACTTACATATTGAACTTATTCTACTCAACTGACTCAAGTCGCTCAATCTTGTTTATATTGAAATTGAGTGCGCGACGTGAGCAACTTTCAACTTTTCACCATTTCGAACTTGAAGAATCCTTGGTTCTGCAAAATACCCCCATAAACTAGCCTACACGATTATACCCCTTCGCGCAGCTATTTTGCGGAGCAGTGGATTAGGTAGGCTAGTGAAAACGGCAGTTTTGTATTTTACAAGTATTTTAAAAAAATTGAGTGATGTGAGTGATGTAAGTAACGTGAGTCCTTTTTCTCACTCATGTTAATCACCTCATAAGAGGTGAGTACAATATGCAACTTTTTTTCACTCAACTGACTTAACGGCTCACAAAATAACACAATGGAATGGAATGAGTAACTTTTTCTGAGTGCAATGAGTACAATGAGTCACTGTTTTTTACATAATGGAATAGACCCTAAAACGGCGATTTCGTAATTTCTCAATCGGTTATACTTTAAAATCAAAAGTGCCAAGCAATTTTCATTCGCCAGAAGTGTCTTTGTGCATAATTTGTATGCACAAAGACGCTTCTTCTGTGAAGGAAACGATACTATTTGTGAAACGAATTAAAATTAATTTTCCAAGTTAACAGCTGAATTTAGAAATGACTATTTATAAATTGAATAGCATTTTTCTCTACATCAAAAACGTGCCTAGTCTACTACAAATGTGAACTAAAATTTACAATGGCATGGTTTCTAACTCGACTGCTTTAAAAATGTCGCGCAATTGCTGGACTTTTAACACAACAAAAGTCTCT
Source organism: Bougainvillia muscus (assembly GCA_032352715.1). NCBI lineage: Eukaryota > Metazoa > Cnidaria > Hydrozoa > Anthoathecata > Bougainvilliidae > Bougainvillia > Bougainvillia muscus. The sequence goes on from JAUCNQ010115465.1 coordinate 4,786, forward strand.
CAATATATAAAGTAAAAATATGAAAATATACCTATGTAAGAATTGGGAAGGAAGCAAACATAAAATTCGTATAGAAATTATTATCAATTTTCATCACAGAGGGAGTGTCTTTGGGTATACTTTGAATGCACCAAGACACTCCATCTGTGAAGATTATGGTACTATCTTTGATACGATTTAGCGGAAGGTCCCTAAGAATTTGGTAACCAAGCAAAAAATTCGATTACAATCAAAAATATTGTATCAAAATCACATAATATTTTCATCACAGAAGAAGTGTCTTTGTGCATACAAAATATGCACAACGACACTCCTACTGAAAGAAAAGTGATACGAATCACTTTTCACTTTGTGGTGAAGTGTCTTTGTGCAAAAGTATGAATACCTCTTCTTCTGAATGAAAACAGATACGAATCTTTTGTAGAGGGTCCGTTAGGAAACAAATGTTTGTGATAAATCTTGTGTCTATTTATTTCATCTAGCAACCTGTAGAAGAGACCCTTTCTCCAGGTTACTAGTCAAACCCGATAAAATAGATCATATTTTACTACACCTTTAATCTACAACGTACACAAAATAAACATTTTTTTCGCTCTGGGATTTAATCTTTATGCGTTCAACGCATAAAATGTTTTTATAACATGGCAGCGTCTAGAGTTGGTGGAAAAAGTAATACAGTCCTAAAAATACAAATTCTATTCTTGGAGAAATATTATAGCAGTCGTCCACAAAATTCGTATCACAAATCGTACAATTTTAATCACAAAAGAAATTCATGAATTTCCATACGAATTTCGTGGACGGTCTCTTACAGAATCTGACATATAACAGCTTCTGATTTAACGGACTCGTTAAAAGCGTTATGCTCAGAATAAATTTGATACTGAAAAATAAAATGTATATGTGTTTAGGGTTGGTCTCAAAAATTCGTTTTTATTCGTTTCACAAATTGCTTCATTTTCAAATATGATGAAATGTCATTGTGCATACAAAACATTTTTCCCAATAAAAATTGATAGATAAGAATTGATCAAGTATTATTCCAAATGACGGTTCAGAAGATTTGTATGGAAATTCATATCAATTTACTTCAGAAGAAGAATCTTGGTGCATATTACCTAAAGGTGATAAATTTTTGCGTAGACTTCCTTTGGCGGGTCCGATATTCAGTGTGTTTAGCGTGGATTTATTTTTGCGAACAGACAACTTTTTTTTTCTTTTTTTTACGTTTTACATCTCTTTCCATAGTGTAAAGTGAAAAATGATCAATAAATATTTTTTCTTAATTTTTGCCTGGATTTATTTTTGCGAATTGTCAGAACCCCAAGGTTTTGCGTGGATTTATTTTTGCAAATTGTCAGAACCCCAAGGTTTTGCGTGGACTTATTTTTGCGAAATTGCCAAAAATTCGCAAAATTTAATCCCTATAAAAATTTATTACCTTAAGGTAGCATGTGCAAAGACACTTATTCTGGGATAAAAATGGAACAATTTGCGATACGAATAATGTTGTTAAACCCTTATAATAAACCATAATCCAACACTGGCTGATTGTGGTAAAACAGATTCGGTCATTAAATGACACAAATAAATATGTTCTATGTACAAAAAAGTCTTTTTAAACTTTATAATTTGTCTATGGACATAATAAATTTTAGAATTTTATCTATCATTTCGAGAGCATATCGAAAGCTTTCTGTTCGCTTTCTCAAATAACTTCTATCAAAAATATCTTGAAATAACTCAGTGGATTTATTTCTCATCATGATTTGTTTTCTTTCTTTCCGTTTCATTTTGAGTTAGTAAATTTTCAAGGATGTAATTCATTGTAAGACGAATGTCTCTTTCTTTAGGTAAGTTTGATGCTGCTAATAACTTCATATCTACCACGGATGCGGAGAATCTGTTAATTCTGGCTGTGGTGCCACAGTTGAACTAAATAGAAATAAAAAAATTAAAATCTGTGAACAGATCATTGCAGGATGTGTTTATGTGCACATCTCCCTAACTAAGGGACCGTTCGGTGGATTGTCCAACGGCTGGACTCGAGAGCAACCGGAAGAGAAAAGATAACCATGAGATTGGTTAAGAACAGGTTGAATAGTGACTAAACGAAAACGAAGTTGCGACACACGAGGCTTCGAGTTTAAGTGGCAACTCCGTCGAATGGCTTCGAGTTCCGCCAGGCTATTAGGCCGGATAAGAGCCGGAATTCTATTCCCGATACCGCCTGATAGATTAGAATTAATATTTCTTAATCCTTTTTGATGTGAAATTGCTGAATGCTGATGTATTCATAGTTAATACGTCCTAGAAGTACAAAATCCATATGAAAATCATACCATTTTCATCGCAGAAGAGTTGTCTTGTACATGCATTTTCTGTATGATAATACGAATTTCCAAGCGAATTTTGAGGACAGTCCTTAATCCTATTGTGCATGGGGGTCCCAGGTAGCGTTAAAGTCCAAACCACAAAATATTTTCACTAAAAATGTGGCACATATATGTTCTTGTAATAAGAGGAACTAAAGGATAAAGAAAAAAAATTCAAAATGGCTGCCATTCGGCGATGACGCCATTAAAAATTTGAAAATTTTCTGACTTTTTAGTAAAATATGACTAATTTACAAAAATTATTGTGAAATATCTAAAGAGATTATCGAATACTGTTTTTAATATGCGAAAGCCGATGCATTGCAGAATAACAACGTACAGTAAAGTGTTTTTTTAACTTAATTTCAGAGTTGCCACTGCTTTTTCTTGCCATGCCGGAAAAAGCTGGAAATAAGCTTGAAAATGCCTGTAATAAGATTAATTTCACACATTGTAATTTATATCATATTTAGCAATAATGGCGCCAAAATTGGCAAAAATACTAAAAAATCCAATAATTTGTTATTACGTTATAAAATTGCGTCATCAAAATATGTCATCATAAAATAACATTTTAAAGATGTGTTGATATAAAGATGTGTTGAAAGTTTGAAGTCAATTGTATAAACATAAAACGTTATCGAAAAAACAATTTCGTGCAATTACATACGGATTTCTATTAAATTTGATAGGTGGTTTTAAGAAATAGCCAATAATATCAGAATAGTAACAGCTGAAACTTTCAGGAAACGTGCAAAATAAAATTTTAGTAAAAGTCCGAAAGTTTCATTGCAATTGCTCTTGTAAAACAAAAGTTATTTAATTAATTTCAACAGGGGGCAGGGGGGATTCTGATCATGCACAATAGGGTTAAGGAATCACAAAATTCGTATGGAAATTAGTAATATGAATTTGCATTCAGAAGAACACTATTTCTGTGATGAAATTGGTAGGTTTACAATATAAATTTTGAGGACGGTCCTCATAGAAACATTCATTTTATATACAGTTAAGAAGGACAGAAAGGGGTTGATGCTTGTGAATGTGGAGCAGGGTTGCCACTCTTATTTTGAAATGAAAAATGAGGAGAATTGAGGAGTTTAGAGGAGGTTTTGGGCACTTTTCTGAGGAGACTTTGGCAATTTTCCATATCAAATTTGAGGAGTTTTATGGAGGTTTTTTAGGTTTTCACGCCTTATTTCCATTAAAAATGATCTCTAGAAAAGATTTTCAGATACAAAACAACGACTTCTGAGCACTGTTCATATACAAAATTACCTTTGAATAGGTAAAAGTGAATTTGAGGAGAATTGAGGAGGATTTCCTCCAAATCATTTCTTTCTGAGGAGTTTAGAGGAGACTTTTTCATTTTGAGGAGTTTTGAGGAGGCGTGGCAACCATGTGGGGGTTAATGCTTGTGAATGTATACCTTTGAAATTGGTTATAAACAGGTGAAGCAGTGTTTAAGCATAATGGTACAACTCCCGATTTCCGATGCATATCTTGTATGAAGCTACTGACAGCATCTTTAACTTGATGAACAGTATATAAATTTTCTTCATATCTTAGATCATATGGCATAGAAGCACATGGTTCAAGATCTAGAAATGAAAAATTAGATATGGTGGTTACTATAAAAATAATACCTCGATCAATACTTTACTTTCAGTCTTATGAAGTCAATTCTAGCAAATCTTGACAATTGAAGCACTTAAAACACTGATCCTTAGCACGTGTTAAACCGAAAACAACTCTCCATCCTTCTACACAGCCTTCAAGATTGCTCCAAGACAAATCCAACACATCATTTTCTGCATTTATAGCAGGATAGAATGAAACTATTTGTCGGTCGTTAATCTAAACATGCCATTTAGCTAAGATCAGTCAATGAAATTTGTCAAATCCATAGAATGTAATAAATCTTAGACGGTCTCTTACGTAGCAAAATTAAAATCTGATGGTGAATCAATGAGAATGATATAACTTATTGAATTTGGTATTATCTGTAATGGACTGATTGTTGATACGCATAGAAATTTGTAACAATTAACAATTACAATTTATAACAATTTTCATACAGAAGGAGTATTTTTGTGCATACTTAATATGCACAATATCACTTCTTCTGTGATGAAAATGGTTTGTATGACGATACAATTTCGTGGACATTCCCTTAATGGACTGAATGTATGTATCGAATTTGGTATCAATTTTCATACAGAAGGAGTGTGTTTGTTTGCATACTTAGTATGCACAAAAACATTTTTTCTGTGATGAAAATGGTTTGTATAATGATACGAATTTTGTGGGAGGACCTTACCATTTGAATAACTTCTTCCAGCAGCCGTTGACGTACAACAGTTACACATACATGTATGGTATCGTAACCGTCCTTCATCAAGATACGGATGTGATAACGCATCAGTAACAGTAATTCTTTTATAGGGATTAAATACAAGCATTTGACATAATAAATGGACAGCTTCATGATTGGCACGTGATGACAAACTGTGTAAAGTGTGCATTGCAGATGAGTAGTACGGTTGTGAGAGTATATAACGAAATGCACCTTCGCTAGCACCTGATGCACGGATATCATTCGGATGAGGTGTTCCAAGTAGTTTAATAACTTGATTTAACTAAAATATAATTAAGTTCAAATATAAAAAATGTTAAACACTGTTATGTATGCACTGTCATCAGTATCGCAAATCATACCTAACATTTTCTTAACTGTAAAATGCCTTTATACATACATCATTATGGGGACCGACTTGAAAATTTGTATAGAAATTCATATCAATGATTTTCGTTCCAGAGGGCACTTCTGTTATGAAAATAGTACAATTTGCGATAAATTTTTGTGTACAGCACTAACAGTTGTGCACTCTATTGAAATTGTTAGTTGAACACCAAAAAAGATTGTAATTACCTGTTGTATAGGCGACTGGGCTTGGAATAGTATTTTACGACCAAGTAACTCAGCAAATATACATCCAACACTCCAAATATCAACTGAAAACAGAAAATAGATAGGTGTTTATAATGATAACGAGAGTGGTAAAATCCTTGTTATTATTGATTTTAACCTCCTAACTCAATTGTAAATGATTTGGTGGTTAATAAAGAAATTTTAGATGTCATTATTTTCTAGAACAGACATAATTTTTTTTTGAGATTCACAAACTTTGTAGTGCACAACGTCATATTTCCATTTCGCTGGAAGCACCTGCCTGTTTTAGGATTTTCAGGAACCACAAGTATACTATTAATTAGCTTTGGTAGGCTTTGGTAGGTAAGTTAAATTTCATTCACATAATCTAGCTAACACAGGATCGAAATTGAGGTCCTAACAACGTCCCTATGACTTTGCGACGTCGTAAGAAGACATCGTTAGGACGTATTTTCTAGATTTCAGTTTGCTGAGAAGACATATAAAAGACCAGTTCAATTCTTTGAATAATGTATATTTAGCCCTATAAAGGCGGGGGGGGGGGCAAACATATACTGAACGTGTTGTTAATTTAAAAAAGTGCTAAAACATTCCATCTGAATGAAAAGCTTAAGTTAAGTTCTGTGGACGGTCCTTAATAAAGATACCATATGCCATGCAGTTATAATCTAATAACAAAATTTGTATGGAAATTTGTATTGTTTTATTTATCAATATAGGAATATCTAGAACTGGATGTTGGTACCTCCAGAATGTACAGTTAAGTCTACAACTGCACCATGTACATATAGCTAGGTAGCATAAAACAAAAAACTCTGGTTTAAAATACCTCCAAACGAATGATAGGTTGCCCCAGCTAACAATTCTGGTGATCTGTAATATTGTGTGACAACTTCTTGGGTCATTTCTTTACATCGATCTGGTTCCTCACATCGAGCTAGTCCAAAATCACAAATCTTCAACAGACAATTACTATTTACTAATAGATTCCCAGGTTTTATGTCACGATGTAAGATACCGGCTGAGTGAAGATATTTCAGGCCTGAAAAAGAAAGTCATATCCTAAGAGACTATGCCGTACAGTTAGGATCGTAAAACAAGAAAGAAAACCATTGACAGATGCTATGATGGAAAAAGTATGCAAGAAGATATTCTGCAGCTGTTTCTTAAGAACAGCAACTAATCACTGACTCAAAATCTTACATTATGCTTGCTTTCAGGTTTCACTTTTCCCACGATCCATAGAGTAAGGACAAGTACAATTTTTCTGTCAAAACGTACTGCCCTATAAAGCCATGAAATAAGGGACCAACTACAAAATTCGTATCGGAATTGGTATCAATTTTCATACAGAAGGAGTGTTTTTGTGCAAACTTAGTATGCACAAAAACACTTCTTTTGTGATGAAAATGGTTTGTATTACGACAGGAATTTTGTGGGCAGTTACTCATAATATAACAAGACACTTCTTCTGTGCTAAAAATTGTACGATTTGCTTTATGAATTAAGTCATAATATAATAAAATTTTATGACACTATTTCTTCACTAGAATCAAAACAATTAACAAAAAATTAATGATTAAGACATACCTCGTAATATTTGATATAAAAATACTTTGACATGATCGGAAGATAAAGGCTGTGGCGACACAATAATTTTGTGCAAATCGCTTTGCATAAGTTCTGTAACAACATACCTGTTAAGATAACTAGTTAAGGACAAATTTGGTATTATTATGACAAAAAGCAAAAAAGGGTACACTTGTATGTAAAACCCCCAAAAATACTTGATTTTCCGCATTAGGTGTCATAATGGCACCCAAAGATCATTGTTTCATTTTTTTAAGAACAACACAATAGCATTAATAATTAAATCACTGTTCTGTAGTTCTAAAAAAAATCAACTTTAACTTTTTCTTAGTTTTACCTCAATACAAACTTAACCTGATTTGTCTTAGAAAACTAGATATCCAAATAAAAAAAAGTTGATGGAAATTTGTATCAATCTTCTGAATGAAAGAACACACTGCATGAACGTATGCACAAAGATATTGCTTCTGTTAAGAAAATGGTATGGTTTGCATCGTAATACGAATCATTTTCATCACAGAAGGAGTGCTTTTGTGCATACTTATAGTGCACAAAAAACACTCTCTGTATGAAAATTGATGCGAATTTCCAAAGCACCCAAATGACAAGCTATTGAACAGACCATATTTTAGACCTTTGAAGGGGCCGTCAATCGGAGGCTTTTCCTCAAATTATCATGGTGGAATTAATGTAAATGTAAATGTAAAAAAGAGTCTTAAAAATACCTAGTTTTCAAAGAAAGCTAGGTATTTTTAGGTCTCTATTACATATACAATATCCGTTTTTAGACTGATCAGACGCTGCCCTCCTATTCTAGAATAGGTCCTACCCTGGAAAGGACTCAAATGGCAAGATATTGATACTGAAAAATATATTTTTAAGATATTAATATTTCTATGAAAAGAGTTCATTTGACATTTGATGAATGGTATGCAAAAAATGGATTGTGTTTATAGACATGGAAAGAAGTCTTTTAATAAAATATAAATGCTAATACTTTATTGTTACAAATACTTAAAGATCTAATAAATTATTAACAAGAGACATTTTGAAAATCTTTATGTCAAAATCTAAGAACAAATCACTAAACGAAAAATCATGTTATCCAACTGAACAACCTGCAGTTGTCCATCGGAAAACATAAGACAACCATTTGTTATTCAAAAGAAGTGACTTTGTGGATAAGTACCAATTTTTCTGCAAGGAAAATGGTATGATTTGCAGAACAAATTTTGCGGATATTCCCTAACTTATTAACCAGAGACATTTATTAAATTCAAAAATGTCAAAGTTTACAAAATATGACAAAATAATTATTTGGCTTCAGGGATATTTTCAAGCAATTTGACCTCTGGCCGTTTTTGTAAGAAGATTGAGTTTACTAAACATTTTTTGATATTAGAAGCTCTGAAATGGCTATATCAGCGTTCTCTGCACCTAATTTTGAGTTTATTAAGGAAACATTACTGATTCGTATTCTGTATTTTAGAGTTTCGACAGCATGTTGAATGAAATTTGTAAATACAAACATTTGTATGTTTCCTTTTTTGATATCATCGGCTATTTAGCTATCACGTTTCAAAACTCAATAGACATACCAGACATAAAAAAGTAAAATTATCGCTGGGCTTATAACCAGAGAAAAGTGGTCCAAAAAGGCAGCAAAAAATTGTTTTTGAAAACGGTTTTAAACTTGCTAATACCAGTACCGAGAGAAACTGCCAAGCCAAATTAGTAAATAATCCAATAAAATGGTTAATAAAAAAAAAAAAAATAATTAATCAAAAGCCAGCATTTTCAATAGTTCACAACAGTGGGCACTTTCATTATCAAATTACCTAATTAATTATTATAGAACAGTAGCGACAAACATGAAAAAATAAAATGGTTATAATTAAGCAGCTGCAATCAACCCATTTCCACAATTAATGTTATCAATTAGTTTAAATGAAAGAAAACAGGATACCACAGTAATAATGTGTCGAAATAATCAAGTGATGTTTTTTAAAGGAACCAAAAATGTGATTTAACTCAAGTGATGCTGAGTGCAATACACTTCCCAAATATGTAAATGGAAATTTTAGAATTTTTTTTTTAGGATCGATCACAAAAATTTTGCATGGGAAATGTTGCAGAAAAATTGCCTTTGGGCATATGCTGACTAAGGGTTCGCCTCAAAAATTCACTTTATTCCTATTAATTTTCATCTCAGTGAAAATGAAGCGAATTGTGAAGCGAATCTAAGCGAATTGAAGCAAATTTTTGAGACAAACCCTAAAAATTGATACAAATTTTTATAAATATATATTATGTTTTGTTTTATTTTCTTGCTGTGTATTAATTTAGTGATGCCATGTTTTCAAACTACTGTTTCCAAATGACAGATGCTTAAAAGGCCTGGTTTACAGGTTGGTAGTTGACATGAGATAATAGACAAATTTATAAAGCAAAGTTTTGAGACAGTTCCATTAGTGTAAACCCATTTTTTATAAAACATTTTACGTTAATAAGAATCTGAGTTACATATTATATAATATGAAATGATGTATGATGATACTACTTATATAAAAAATTTTGGACAAAACTGAACGATTTATTTATATAAGAACTATAAGGTCATTTTTTAACCTTTAATCTAAATCATAATGGAAGTTGTTTTTTGTTAATAAAATTACTAACAGTATTAGTTAATAATATTATTTAACAGCAGAAGTTATATTATGTACTATATCAGATTCAGCATGGTGTAAGGACATGCACCTATAATCAAGCTATTTCGATACTGAAGAAGGTTCTTGAAGGTTTGATGCCCCAGAGGGTAGTTAAATATAAGGCGTTGTCTATCGGATTGGTGTTTGCACAATATGCATTGGGCTTCTGTAGCTCAAACAAGATCTTCTAAACAAAAATAATTACAAATTGGCATGTAAATTTTGGTGAGCGGTACGATTTAAGATACAAATTTTGTGGACACTCAATTCATTAGCTACAAAAACTAAGAGAATTTAATAGGAAAAGATACAGTTCATCCATATGTTCAACAGGATCAGGTTGGAGAATGTCTAACGCTCGCAAAACCTAAAAAAAATAAGTAACATTCAATATTCCGTTCTTTAATAATCTAGGACAAAGCTTCACATTCTCAGTATTGTTCGAAGTCATAGTGTCATGCCAATGATAACAACAAAGTAAGGGACCATCTATAATTTTGTATCGTTATACAAACCATTTTCATCACAGAAGAAGTGTTTTTGTGCATATATACTTTGTATGCACAAAAACACTTCTTTGGTATGAAAATTGATAAGAATTTCAATACAAATTTTGTGGCGGTCCCTCAAGAACTGCAGGGAAGAATGGCTAAAACAGGCCAATGATTTTTATCAGGATCCAAGTAATTTATTGATTTTTTATAACAAGTATATATATACTGTGCTATCATCCTAAAAAGTCATGTGAAGTTTCAGTATATATCTGAATATATTACGAATATCTGCATAAACAAGAAAATACAGTTTTTAAAAAACAAAACACATTCAAATATGTTAGTTCAGAGAAATAATTTTAGAATTTTATTCTAAAACACATTAAAATTAGAAATATCCAGCAGTTACTAAAACAATAAAAAAAGGAGGAAAGGAATAAGAAAAGATTATGATTTGAATCAAGTTTTCCTAATTGCTCTGGTGATTATAATATGTGACTATTCAAAAACTTAATTTTCACAACACAATGCTAATCAAGCAAAATAATAGTAGCCCACCAGTGATCATTTCCTGAAAATTGATCTTGTTTAGATATGAACAACCCCAACAATAACAGACAAGGACATCTATTTTAAGAGCTTTAAACTGGAAACCCATTCAAAAAATTTTTCAAATAACTTTCAATAATAAATTAATTTGGTTGACAAATTAGACAAACTCGAAGTGGCCTAGTGGCTTGAGTCCAAGCTTCCGTTAATAAGACCTCTTTGTGACACTTCAGTTAACCAGGTTAGCTATGTTAAACACAACACGAAACAAATAAGAACAATATTTTACAGAGTAAAAGTACAATTCATAATTCGACTTTCACTACCGTATTTCCTCTAACTAGCGATGACCGGGGGCACTAATTACACGGCGCTTATTAGAGGGCGGCACTTAACTTTTCCGCAAAACGTTAAACAATAGCATTTTTAATAAACTTTTATATAAAACAACCTGTGAATTAGCATTATAAAAGTACAGAAAATGTTGTACTACATTACTTCCCCTAATTTTCGCGCGCCATTTTTCTTGTAATTATTTGCACCCCAAATTTTTGCGCATCCATGTTAATAGACATTCGGTGACTTTTAATTTTCGCGCAGTTACGATCTGGGTTGCCAGTTATACCTGAATTCATCCATTTCTGATTTAATCTGATTAAATCAGGTCTAGACTTGATGTAATATCATAAAACTTGACAATTCCATTGTCATTCATTACAGAAATAATACAGAAGCCAAAAAAAAAAAGGTGTTTCTAAACAACTTTTTCCAGGTTTGCACACTTTTAATTTTCGTGCAGACCTGTGCACGAAAAATAGCCTATCTATTGCTATTGCTTCTAATAAGCACTGCGGTGCGGCGCTTATTACAAGGGGCACTTATAAAATATATTTAGCTTCAAGGGGGGGGGGTATTTGAGGCCCGTCGATAATAAGAGGAAATGGTATGGTACTTTCTCAAAAATGAATTTGCTCCATTCTTATCCCTTTCCAATGACAAGAAGTGTCATTGCTCATTCTTTGCATGCACAATGACACTTCATCTGATATGAAAATGTAACAATTTGTAAAACAAATTCAAATAGATTTTTATTAAGACAAACCTTACATGAAACTGATTACAGTAAAACTTAACCCTTTAATGCCTAGTGTCTATACACACTTCAAGTACTAAAGTGAAACTGATAAGAACATTATATATACTTACATTTTCATGTTTAAAAAAGCACAACATCCTTAACTCTCTGTAAACTCTTTTACTAGAAACAATATTTTGAAAGACATTTGGCATTTTCTTCAGTGCTATCCTTTTTCCAGTACGAGGATCAGTCACAGCCCTAAAATTAAGACATTGTTATTGATATTGATTTAAGCTAGGAAGAATTTGGCCAAATCTTTTTAACAACAACAAACAGATTCTTATTCACACCAACAGTATTCTCTTCTCAAAATTCAGTTTAATTTAATTTTTACAAGATCTGTAATTAAATTAATTATATAATATTTAATATGATCGCTTCGCCTGGTTGTCCAAAAGTTAGTCAGTAGAGAAAAATATTTTTTAGAAAGTCATCGGACATGCTTACATCTCATCTGCGGTCTTTTCCGTTTCCACCGAAGGAGATCAAGGTGTTGTGTTTTTCAAAGAATGACTTCTGCTTTTTAAAAGTAAAAAAGACAGACCAAAAACCTTAAAACACTGTGACTCTGGCTCAAAGAAGACACCTACGAGTCCCAGATCATGGTCTATGAAATTCCTGAATATCGTGAATATTTACGATTCCTGATCCTGTCACAAAAGACTGTGGAACATTTTGAAGAAAGTTTGCCTCAGAATGTTGGATTGAAAAACAAGCATTTTTTAATTGCTGACTTCAGCCTTAGTACACAAAAGTCCAAATTTTTCTATTGTCAGACAGAGTTGGTCGGACCACAAATTATCTACTGCCGCCTGAGTGATAATAAAAAGTAAATTAACAAGTCAAAGTAAGTAAATAAGTAAGTATATTCGCCATCAACTAGGTTAAAAAGTAAATTAAAAACAGCAGAAAAATCTGATAAAAAACCCGTAGGAAATTAACATATTAGATAAAAAATAGATAAAAATAGAGGGATTCATTAGCTTTATTTCCATTGCGGTCTCATTACTGCTCAACCCCCACTAAACTACACTCTACACAAGGTGCAACAAAGAGATTAACATAAGATGGCTTAGTACTCAACAAAACACAAGACATACTGCCTCCTTCTTCAACTTCAGTGACAGCACAAGAATCAATGTTACATCGGTGAGCAAGGTCAAGTGTGTAATCCCTCCTCGGCCGGCTGCATTCAGCTGTAAACTAACATGCTGAAAAGTGCGCTAGTGCGTAGTGGTGTCGAATTTAGGTCTCAAGAATGGTGAATAAAAATTAATAAAAATAGGAAATCCCCTGCCTAGACTCCGCCTGCGACATTAAACTGAAAGGTAGCTAGCATAATATTCCTTGAATTGGACTTCTCCTAGTCACTATATATAAAAATAAGAAGTGAGACCAGAGCAGACGACAAATACAAATTGTTGAACCAACTATAAAACTAGGTTTAATATGGGATTAGAGAGAAGGGTGTAGGAGAAACGAAAGGAAAGAAAACGTTCTTACCACACGACCCCGAAAGCTCCATATCCAATAGGTCTGTCTGCTTCAAGTGTTTTACTATCTTTTTCAGGTGGAGAAGAAGAAATAAACTTCTTATAACTCGGCCCATCATCGTCTGTGACATTTGATTCTGGTGTTAATGCAGCTGAAGTATTGTAGGGGCCATGGGCTTTACATAAAGCCATAGGATGGCAAGGTGGTGAAGTGTTTGTTGGCGGAATCTTGGCGAGTGTTTTGTGCGGCGGATAACTAGATGTTTTGATTCTTCGTTTGATGAACTCTCTTCATCACAGGCTGCTCCTGTAAAAGTTGGTACTGGCTATAGAAGCCACGCACCAGCAAGATAATGACAAAATTAAATATAATGTGCAGATTTAATGGCACAATATGTCATCGCTGAGTGCGTCGTACCTTGTTCGAAGATGCCGGCTTCGACAAAGCAAGAAGACAATGCATGTAAAAAATGTTCGAAATCATTGATCAGAAAGTTTTGAAGAGAGAGCCATTATGCGCATGCTCAGTTTACCAATTAAACATCTTCATTACCAGGGTTTTCTGATTCAACAACTCGTTACTTTCGAGTACGTTGGTAACGAGGTTATAAAGTTTAAAAGGACATCTGGTCTGGGGAATGTTTTATGTCGGAGTACAAATAAAAGTATAAAACCGGTTTCTAGGGAAATGAAACGACGTTAAAACTACATACCAGATTGTCGTGATATTTAGTAAGAAAGTATAATATCATAAAGCAAAGTTATTTTATGAGCAAGCGGCTAACAAGCGTCCATTCAAAATAAAATTCTAAATTTTTAATAACTTTTTTTCTATAAGAGCTTTGATTCTTCTCCTTCCTATCTGATTCATAGTTAAAAAAATGTGTTGAAATGATTATCAACACGGGTTACTCAACTTCTTGTACATATTAAAACATTATATAAACACGTAAAGTTGATGACGTAGACAGATTCGTATTATTATTATCAAGGCCATGCATGTTGTCATAAGTAGGAGCTCATCTCAACGTGACTTTTTCCTGTTAAAGATCAAATCAAACGTGTTTTCAAATTATCAACACCCTCTCGACTCTCTTCTAATCTTTACTTTTTCATACACCACAGTGGCGGATCTAGCACTAGTAGGATGAAGATTTAAAAGTTTTAATTCTCAATTCGGAAGCATCCCTCCAGAGGTGTTCTTCAAAATATCTGTTCGGTAAATATGCAACAAATCTCTAAAAAATCGAGCA
>JAUCNQ010115466.1:0-11191 GCA_032352715.1 Bougainvillia muscus
TACTTAGTATGCACAAAAACACTCCTTCTGCATGAAAATTGATACGAATTTCGATACGAATTTTGTGGACGGTCCCTTATGTTAAGGACAAAATTCGTATTGCTAATTTTATCATTTTCATCACAGAAGAAGTGTCTTTGCATACTTGGTATGCACAATTAATACGAAATTCCATTCGAATTTTAAGGACGACCCCTTACTTGCTCTGCCGATGATGAATGTGAATGCAATTGCACATTTGTAGCAGATCCACCTATCAGAACTGTTTCTGTGCAGAAAAGTTTTGCACAGCCTTATCTAAGACGGCTTTTTACCTTCGTTCGTATAAGGAACCTGCATGTTGCCTATATAAACTAAGGTGAAATCTTTATTGTCGTTGTAGATTAGACTGTTATAGCATAATAAGCGCTTTAGATAACTCAACCTGATTTGCATCAGAAATGTGTTTTTGATATTCGATGAAAAATCACTTCGATTGTCTTGGTGATTAAAGCTGAAAAACACAGCTGTTAAGGGTCCGTCTCAAAAATTCGCCTAAATTCGCTTCGCAAATCGCTTCATTTTCATCTAAGATGAAGTGTCATTGTGCACAACGACACTTCATCTGAGATGAAAATTAACAGGAATGAAGCGAATTCATTAAGCGAATTTTTGAGACGGACCCTAATCTACTTTTACAACACTCAATAAAAGTACATTACATTTGACAACTCATTTTATTGTCATCTCAGATGAAGTGCCAAAGTGTGTACAAAGTATAAAGCGAATTTATAAAGCCCTTTTTTGAGACAGTTCCTAAGACACTTCATTTAAACCTCAGTTTATTGATACTCTTTCCATTTTGTAAACATGCCCTAACTTTTGATTTCTAGGAGCTCAGCAACAACAGCAGCAACAACCTCCGCCTCGTCCAACACAACCGTCTCGACCGCCACCTCCACAACAGCAACAACAGCAACAGCAACAGCAACAGCAACAGCAACAACAACAACAAACTCCAGTTCCAGCTCCTAGACCCCCTCCACAAAATTTTGCGCCACCACCACAGAACCCTAATGCTCCATACCCTACTCAACCTAACTACATGCCTCAACCTGGTTACTTTGCACCACCAGGTGGAATGCCTGCTTATGGACCTGGATACTATCCAGCACAAAATCCATATGGACAACAGCCAAACCCATACATGCAACAACAATTCCCACCTGCTGGTCAATATGCGCCACCTTATGGGCAACCACAGATGGGATATCAAGGATATAACCCATATCAACAACAACAGCAGCAGCAACAACCACCACCCAGACGTTAGATTGGTAAAACCAGAGGTACCGTTGTACTGGTAAACTAATCAAGCAAATGGAAGAAAAAATCGAAAGATATTTTAATTACTTCAATCACTGTAAACAAGATTCTTGAAATAAATTAATTTTTGTTAAAAATGCATCACAAAAACTCCTGTCATTAGTTATTATTTTTAGAAGAAGCTATCTTACAATTCATCTTAATGTTGAAACGATTTGAAACAATTCGCTTTATAAACTCGCTTCATTTCTGTCAATTTTCATCTCAGATGAAGTGCATTGTCATTACTTTGTATGCACAATAACACTTTATCTGTGATGAAAGTTAACAGGAATGACGCGAATTTATAAAGCGAATCCTTGATGTGGTCCCTTATGTGTTTTTATTTTACCGTGAAGCAATCCTTCTAGGTCAGTAACTACCAATAAGCTTTTTTAAATAGCCTTTTGATGGTGATTTAAATTTAGCCGAGGTAAAATGTTTTTTTTTCGTGCTTTTTTTGTTTGGTTAAGAGCTGTCCGCCATTTTCGTTAGAGATTAACTTTGTGTATACGATTTATAAGCCTATGTTTAACCCTTAAGCAAGGTGTTGCAGCAAAAATGTATCTATACGTTTAGAAGTTGCAGGTACACTGTAAGTGTTTTTACATTTTCCATAAAAAAGGTGAAATACAAAACCAAAATTATATGATTTCAGTTTGTGGACAGTTCTTTGCAAGTATTTGTAGATGAAATTTTGGTGTGTTAATTGAAATAAATTAACACTTTTGTATGTTATATATTGAAAATACTGATATGTTGGTTGGTGAGCAATGTAAAAGGAACCGTCTCAAAAATACGCTTAATAAATTCGCTTTATTTCTGACAATTTTTATCCCAGACGAAGTTTTATTGTGCATACTTTGTATGCACAATAGCACTTTATGTGAGATGAAAATGAAGCGATTTGTGAAGCGAATTAAAGTGAATTTTTTAGACGAACCCTAGTTGTAAAGGACCGTATGAAACATTCGCTTTATAATAAGATTTACACTAAGTATATGATATGAACTTAGGGACCGTCCACAAAATTCGTATCGGAATTCGTATCAATTTTCATACAGAAGGAGTGTTTTGTGCATGCTCAGTATTAATATCAGTAGTATCAGTGATGAAAATTGTTCGTATTACGATACAAATTTTGTGGACGGTCCTTAATTCTATCCAAATGGTTAAAATATCGCCAATCGAACAGACATTTTGCAGAAAACAAAGTACAGGCTTTTGACCGAAGAAAGGTGAGAAATTCTTCAGAATTTGCAGAAAAAGTACCGATCAAATACATAACTTCTGCAAATCATGGATTTTCTGCACCTTCTGGACCCCAATTGAATAGACCCTATATTGGTGAAAGATCATTTATTTTACCTGCTCACGTTACTTTTCAATTTAGTTTCTTCCTTTTGTATTCGTGTTGACCAAATAAAATCAACCAACTGTACATTTCATGAAACATAATAAGGAATATTTTTATGTTATTAAATCTCTATGATAATGAGTATTCAAAATCTGACATCGTTGAAATGTTAAGGAGCTGCCCACAAAATCAGTGAGATCTTTATCATTTCTAGTGTTTATTTTGGGACCGTTCACAAAATTTGTATGGAAAATCGTATCCATTTTCATATGGAAGAAGTCATACTTATGCACGAATTTTGTGGGCTGTCCCTAAGTTAGTTAGTTATTTAGCAAGTTTTTTATTTCTATTTTTTTGTTTCTATGTTATGTTTATGCTATGCTCTATTGTAAATTATACTCTTAGATATCTCAAATAAACATACCCTAAATAGTTAAAGGAAGTGAGGTGACAATGGTCACATATACTTAAACAATCCTGCAGAATTAGCTATTGGCTATTAGTCGGAACCACCCATAAAATTACAGTCAAATCCCAATAAAATAACAATATGAACAAATGATATCTTTTTATTGGATACCTTATTTCACTTGAAGTTTTGCACAGTTGTAGTATTGAATAAACTCTTTTAAATTATATCGGAATTTCCCGATTTTCCCGACGATTTCCCCGAATTTTCCATTTTTTCGCTTTTTCCGGTAAATTGCGGAAAATCCTGTAATTTTTCCGGTATTTCCCCGGCAATCAGGTGGTTATAAACACAATACTTCATAAGATACATTACTATTACACACTCTGGCAGAAACAGAACCTTAAAAACTCAATCGTATTGGATTTTATCGGACTTTAATCAAGGTACATATTTTCCGGGGATTTCGACGTATTTTATGACGTCATCAAAAAAATAATGACTTCATCATGTTCGTATCAAGTTGAGGTATAACTGTGCCAAGTTTTATGTTTTGGGGATGCATAGTTCAGAAGTTATGGAGGGAGGGGGGGAGGGCGGAATCCCTCCCCCCCCCCTCTAGTCCTGAACAGCCCCTAAATACCCTAGGCCTAATAGGGTTAAAAGAATGATGGAAAAAACATGGTTTGATTCTTCCATTCCTCATTTAAACAATTCTGTATAATTTTATAAGACGAAGAATACGCTTCTAGTACAAGGGTCTAACCTAGAATAGGAGGGCAGCGTGCGATTAGTTGATTTTTTATGTAAAAAATGTCATAAAAATACCTAGTTTTCTTACATAAAAGTGGCAATTTCTTCGTCATTAATCAACAAGGAGCATCCGATTGTCGGTTCCTTGAAAAGGGTCAAAGTATTCTTTATGTTTTTTTTTTGTTGTTGCATAGATTAGGAATCTTTGTGAAAGGAATCGTCTACAAATGATTCGTAAGGAAATTCGTTTCAATTCTTATTCAGAAGAAGTATCTTTGTGCATACATTCCATCTGTGATGAAAATGGTACGAATAACTATACGAATTTTGTGGACCATCTCTCTAAACTAGATGTAAACACAATATTTGTCATTATTTTAAGTAATTGTCATGATTATGAACTTATCTGTTAAACTCCAAGTGATCTAAGGGGCACTCCGCAAAAATTGTTTCATTTTTCATATCAGATGAAATAACATTGTGCATACAAAGTATAAATTTTGTGGATTGATTCCTAAGAGAATGTGGCTTATAAACTCTGTTAGTCAACTTTATTGTCTCTTAAATAATTTGTACATAAAATAACACTATCTCTTTATCTTTCCATGGAGATGTTCTTTCTTTTGTTCTCCCGAATTCTAGCATTAGCATAATTGGAAATCATATCAATTTTCATTAAGAAGAAGTGTTTCTGTGCATAATTTGTATGCACAAAAACACTTCTTCTAAGTTCAAAATGGTAACGGTTTGTCATACAAGTTTTGTGGCTGGTCTCTGGTGCTTTAGAATAACTATAGCTTTGGCCTGATTAAGGGATTCCATTTTCAAAATTTGCTTGGCTTAAAAGCAAAATAGTAACATTTATAATTAATTCATTAGTGAGAGAGCACTCATATCATAGGTTTTAAGACTACAGTATTACGGTTCCTGTCTATTTTCATCTCAGATGAAGTGTTTTGTACATACAAAGTATACACAATAACACTTCATCTGAGGTGAAACTGAAGCAACCGATAATTATAGTCTGTATAATATCATGCTTCATTCCGGTCAATTTTCATTGACTGAAAGTGTGTACTCATAAGGGTTCGTCTCAAAAATTCGCTTAAATTCGCTTGAATTCGCTTTACAAATCGCTTCATTTTCACCTCAGCTGAAGTGTTATTGTGCATACAAAGTATACACAATAACACTTCATCTAAGATGAAAATTAATAGGAATAAAGCGAATTGTGAAGCGAATTTAAGCGAATTTTTGAGACGAACCCTAATTATGTTTAATCCTTTCCCTAGTAATACCTTTATGGGGTTTGTTTGAAAACTTATAGAGATTTCTGCATAACAGTTATGTTTGAGGAACATTCTATCCTTATATGGTCAGTGATGTATACTTTCACTTTTGGACCATTATTACGCCCACCATTAAGCGTCCACCAATCGGTTAAGGTTATTTTACATGAATATTGCCGTTATTAAACTGATCGGACACTTTCCTCATATGTGGCATGTTTTGCAAATAGGGATTTAGCTAGATTTAGGATTTATTTTCCTGGAACGTTCCTGTAACACTGTAGAGACCCATTGAGAATGCTTGGAACATGTGTTTGGGGATGTTTTCCAGTACACTCAGAACGTTCCTAAAATGTGGCTTAGACTGCTGGAACATCTCAGGAACGTTCTGAGCGTTCCTGAAATGTCCCAGCAGTCCAAGGAACGTTCAAAACACTAAGGAACGCTCTGAGCACTGTTAGTCTTATTCTGGTAGATGTCACATATTTTAGATTAGACCCTAATGGCCCATGCTTAAAGATTCTCTTAGGGACCGTCTCAAAAATTCGCTTTAAATTCGCTTCAAATTCGCTTCGTAATTCGCTTCATTTTCATCTTAGATGAAGTGTTATTGTAACACTTATGTGTTACAATAACACTTCATCTAAGATGAAAATGAAGCGAATTGCTAAGCGAATTTTTGTGACAGTCCCTTACATAATGTTATTATAGGTATAATAATGGAATCAGAAGAAGAAGTTGAAGCATTTGAAATAACTGACCATGATCTTCAAAGTGAATTATATCCTGGTCGTAAACATATGCAAACACGTGCAGAAGCTATCTATGGTATTTGGGCAACATCTGAAGATGAAGAAGAAACTGGTGGTGGGTATACAAGAAAAACTAGAAAAAAGATGGCAGATTATTCAGAACCAATGGGATTTGTAAGTGGTGGCGTTGTTAATGATGAAGATGACGAGGAGGAAGCTGAGCAAGGTAAAACGATTTATACAAACCTGTTTAACCCTTTTATGTACAGGTCAACAAAAGGATTGTTAATGAGTGTATGACCATTTTTCTAACACTGCGTAAGAGAGTTAAGAAAAAGTTTTTACCCATATTTATTTGTTAGTAGAATGCATATTTACTACGGCGAACACTCCAAAAAGCTTCCAATAGTGATAGTTCAAAGAGTGTCACAGCTATGAGTCTCGTTTTTGCCACAGCATTAATTAGAATATGTTTTTGACATGTGGAAAAATTATTTGACCTGCCAGTCAAAAAGGTGAAAGTAAAAGATAAGGCAGGCCCGGGTCAAAAAATTTCCACTTGGTGGGTAATAAACACACCCGGTTGGGTGACAGCAAACAAGCAATTTTTTAAGGATGGCTTTAGGGAGAACATAGAAGAAACAACCAAATTTACATACTTATGACTGCTATAGTTCCATGAATTGTACCATGGCTCGTAGAGTTTTTGTTTTGTTTTTTTATTCACATTTTTGAAAGTTGGCTTTACAATAGCACCTAAAATATACTAATAAACACCAAAAACATAATGTTTGAAACCATCATTCTAATTACAAATTTTGCAGCCGCAGAGAGATTTCAACTCGAGTGATCGCAAAGAACTTTTGAACATTTCGAGTGTGGCAGAGTTTTTTATTTCACTTGGAATACTGTTCCAAAGCAAACTTCCACGGAAGCGGAAAGTATTTAACCCAAATCTTGTAGTCCTACCACTAGGTAACGATAAGAGATTTGAGTTCCTGAGACCATATGGAACAGTTTTCACAGTGAAAATTTCCTGCATGAATGATGGGTTCAGACCTTTAGTCGACTTAAAAATTTCACAAATCAGATGACGTAAATGTAATTCGTGCACACATTTTGATGAAGTGTTTTGCAGTAGTCCGTCATAATCCAAATCGAAACGACCAGTAACTGCCCTCAGGGCTCGTTTATGTAGTTTCTCAATAGACATATATGAAGATTTACAGCAAAACATCCAAATAATAGGCGCATAGCGAAATGCGAAAGTACGAATGCATTACATAAAAGGAGAGATTATTCTTGTGGAATAAGCCCTCTCAGTCTGTTGAGAGTTGCAACACAAACACTGGCCTTCTTACAGATAGAGTTTATGTGACTATTGAAATTCAGGTGACGATCTAGCGATTTCTGACTGCAACAGTGTATTGATTGCAGATGTTCTTGTTTGTGATCAATATATCAATTGTTGACTGTAAGGTTAAGAAATTGAATTGCATAATGCCCCTTCCCTCAGATTTATTTTTGAGACCGTCAACAAAATTCGTATGGAAATTCGTATTAATTTTCATACAGACATATACAGACATATGTAGAATGCACAAAACCACTTCTTCTGTAATGAAAATGGGTCTTATGAAATAATTGTAACTTTGCCACATTCACCATATAATCTTTTTTTTTTGTGACCAACTTTCTGATTTTCAAGAAGTCTACTCAAAATTGCTGACAATATAGAACAAGTATGGTAAATTTACAATATTGGAAGCTATTTATGACGTCATTTATCCCCAGGTTTTCAGTATCAAAAATAACCTGCGTTTCATAGCAGGTTACTTATGTGTTACAATAACACTTCATCTAAGATGAAAATGAAGCGAATTACTAAGCGAATTTGAAGCGAAATTTTGAGACGGTCCCTTAGAAACCGTCTAAAAAATTCGCTTCATTCCTATCAATTTTCATCTCAGAAAACACCATCTGAGGTGAAAATGAACCTGAAAGCTTACTCTGGATCTGTCTAATGATAGCTGTCAATTTGTTTTTGAATATTTGAATATTTTCATATTTAATAATAATGGTCATTCTAATTGAGGTTATTTTTCTTATCATCAGGGTACATCACGTGAGGTATTTCTTATCGTCTTATGATTTGTTTTTATCAATACCTCTATATTACACACAGTCTTATCTATGACGACAACGAAGATTTCACTCTTTTGTGTATTATAGGCTACATGCATTCCATCCTGCAGGATGGAATGCAAGTAACCTATATGCACAAAGGTAAATATAGCATTACCGTCGTGGATTAGACAGCGTGTAAACTTCCTAATACCTCTATATAGCAACAGTTAATAATACAAATTTTGTTATCCTTCAACGATTTTATCAAACTGCCTCCTGAAGAGTTTTACTCCAGATTTTAACAGGTTGTATGGACAAAATCTAATTTTCTATGCAGTATTGATTTTATCGAACAACCTGCTGATGTCTGAAGTTCTGCTCCAGATCTTTGCAGGTGTACGATAAAATCCTTAAAGCAAAACATCACTTTTTATGATTGCAACAGATAAAAAAACATTCTGGTGTGCAGAAGCATAGTGTAATTTGTTGAGTTCAGCCTCAGTATGCTTATAAATTTCTTAGTTTTAGCGTCAACATTATGCTTAATTTTTGGGTTGAGTATCTTGATAGTATAGTAGAGGAAGTTAACTTGAGTAGCAGTCTTAAATTTTGAAAAGGTTTGCTACAATATTTACTCCTAGCATATCAATATACGAAGTATTTTCATCACAGAAGGAGTGTTTTAGTGACTGCTAGATATGCGAAAAATACTCCTTCTGCGTGAAAATTGATACGAATTTACATACGAATTTTGTGGACGGTCCCTTATCTTATGCTTAATTTTTGGTCACTTTTCAGCCTATATATACTTATTAAGGTTATGCTTGTATAAAAAAGGGATTGGTGGTTGGGCGTGGTGATTTTGTTTTGATGTGGAGAGTGGTCTATATTCTTAATTTTATTAAAAAAGCCGTACTAAAAATTAAATGAATTACAATATCTTATTTTACTTTGATGTTATCCGTTAAAAATTTACCCAACAGCCTGTAGAAAACCGTGTCTGAGCTTTAACAACCCTCTGCCAACCCTATGACTCTGAAACATGGCAATCGCCACTTTACAGAGAAACAGGTTGAACGCAGTACTTCTAGGGACGTGACACTGAGAAGATCCTCGACCCGGATTCGAACTGGGGCCCCTCGATTATGAGCTGAATGTATTACGACTGTGCCACTACTGCATTGGTTCGGATGGACGATTTGGTAATGGTTATTTTGTTTTGATGTGGAAAGTGGTCTATATTCTTAATTATGTTAAAAAATACGTTCTAAAAATTAAATGAATTACAATTTCCAATTTTACTTTGATGTTCTCTCCGTTAATAATTTTATCCAACAGCCTGTAGAAAATCTCAGATTTCTTTAGGTTGTATGATAACATCTTTTAAGGAACCGTCCACAAAATTCGTATAGAAGTTCGTATCAATTTTCATACAGAAGGAGTGTTTTGTGCATACTTAGTATGCACAAAAACACTCCTTCTGTTATGAAAATGGTTCGTATTACGGTCATTACTATTTTGAACCATGCTTTTGTGGATCTCTTATTTTTCATTTGTCCCCTTTTAACCTCAGATAAGTGGAACATTTGCTTACTGAACTATTTCCTTACCCACTTATCGGTAGTCAACCCACCCACCCACTTATCGGTAGTCAACTGTATTATGATTTAATTGTGTTATGATTATTATTATTGTTATTACCAGTAATATATTTTATGACAGGACATCTTAGATAACATGCATAGATAGCAAGTGAACATGTGCTGAAGCATTGTATGTCCTGTATAAAAAATTTTAAATAAATAAATTCTGTTTTAAATCCGATATCATGCATTAGGAATCTTATTACAGGTTATAAGATAGGATAATGTTGTAAAATGATAACAGATAGTTTAACAATCTTGCAGCATATGGTTATTGAAGTATGGGTGACCATTTTGGAATATCGTGTATTATAAGGTATTTTTATGACGTGACGGTTCTGAACATTTTGAATTTCGGATCGTATTACTACCGTTGTACGGCAGTCGATTAGCACTTTGCTCTACCGCCACGATCCTCTCTAATTCTACATTACTACCAGATTAAAATTATGTTTTTTAGATTAACTTAATCGACTGTGATGCTCTTTGAAATGCAATGATGACGCAGTACTTCTTGGCATTAATCAATGGCTCATTGTGACCTTTAAAAAGACACTATTTTATTGACTCACAATGCATTTCCTAATCGACCATCCATCGATTCGATAGGAGGTTTAAAACATCCTATGTTTAAAATTATGACTAACTGTTTGAATTTTATTTATTTATTTATTCTTTTAAAAGTGTTATTTATAAGTCTATATACACTAGGGTGAAATCAGCGTTGCTATCGTGTATAAGACTATGATAACCTCACTATAAACTGTACGTAGTAGTTCTAATCTTTCTTTGTTGTGCTTAGGATGCGCTGGGAATTAGACCGACAAGCTGTAACAAGTTAGTAAGCAAGGGTATTTACACACATTCTTATCTATAACTACACCCTAAATTTCAATTTACCTCTGTGTGTATAGATTACTTGCAACCCATCCTGCAGAATGGATTGCAAGTAGTCTATATACACAAGGGGTGAAATGGACGTTG
Source organism: Bougainvillia muscus (assembly GCA_032352715.1). Lineage (NCBI taxonomy): Eukaryota > Metazoa > Cnidaria > Hydrozoa > Anthoathecata > Bougainvilliidae > Bougainvillia > Bougainvillia muscus. The sequence continues at coordinate 10,659 of JAUCNQ010115466.1, forward strand.
CTATCGTGGATTAGACTGTGTGATAAGCTGTCTTTAAATTATGCGTAGGAGTTCTTATCTTTCTTTGTTGTCTATTACGTTATACCATATTATGATATTAAATGTCACGCCTCATTGATAATTTCTCTCTTATCTTTTAGCCAACTATTATCATACTAAATCAATTCTGTGTTTTCCACATAAGTTTATTTTCCTGAGCGCAATACAATATTTTTTGTATATTATTATTATGATTCCGGACGGATTAACTTCTTTTCTGATTATAAGAGAAATGTCTTTTAAATTATTTTAACACTCATTTTTAACACCACGTGACCATTGGCTTCCACTTTTGATTTATTGCCGGTGACATATTTGTGTTTACAGCTATTGGTTATTAGTTTGTTCAATGACGCCGTTGACGTATGTAATAAAATCACGAATTATTGCTACCGAAAATAACTAAACTTTAACAAATATTCGGAAGCAGCCATCTGTACGTGTTCTTCAAATTATGTGTTCGGTAAATATTTGAAAAATTCCTACAGAAGTGT
>JAUCNQ010115477.1:0-11190 GCA_032352715.1 Bougainvillia muscus
ATGATCCCAAGCATGCCGAGCACGGGTTTCGAACCCTCGACCATCAGATTACAAATCCGATGACTTGACCACAAGGCTAGCGATGATTTGTTCTACTATTAGAAGTTAACAACTTTTGTTCTCCATTTGATTGCTTTGATTGTTAAAAGCTTGTTCTGAATCCACCTATGTAACGGTCTTGTATTTCCTAATAACTGCAGGGTCTTTCTAACTAAGGAACACATTTTTAGGTATATACTATGTATTTATTTTAGATAAAATACTAATAAAACATTTTATTTACATATAAAAAAGAAATGTTATCTTCTTTGGATGTCATTGGTATAAACAGTACTTTTGAATTACAGCATCAGAATTCATTTGAATTGATGAGAATAGGAAGAAATGAGAGTGCAAATGAGATAACTACTGATTCTATGATAACCTTATTACTTACTGTTTTAACTGCTGGTGGAACTGTTAATAAAGAATGTTGGTTACTATTCCCTTTAACGGTAATTACACTGCATAAAATTTTAATTGAAAGATTTTATCATAAAACCTGCTGAAATCTGATTTCAGCAGCTTTTGTGATAAATCCATTAATTAATTTTTTTCTATGCAGTGAGCTTTTATATCATGCATTATGCGTTATCACGAAGATCAACAATCATGTTACCCTTTTGAATTTTTACTCCAGATTTTTGTATGTTGTATGACAAAAGTTTTACAGTTTTGTTTCGTTTTTATACTGTTGTAACTGACTTCGGTATTTCAATAATGTGAACCTCGTACACGGCTTCTTTTATCTCTGTTATATTCAGAGACGGATCCAGAACAGTCTTTAACCCCAGTAAAACAATAAAAAGGAGAACAAAACTCACAGGTTAATAATTTATGGTAGCCTTGAAAATGCTAACGTACATTATGAATGTAAAAAATAATTGTATTATATTTCAGTGCTCTGGTTGCCATTATGAGATGATGCATGCACGTGGTATACCAATGTCAATGCATGAAACATTAGATGATCTTTATGCAGTTTGTAATGCAATTAAAGGGTAATGCTTCAATACTTATTTCTACATATCACTCCAAGAAAAGTTATGATATCCTTTAACGATTTTATCAAACAACCTGCTGAAATCTGGAGTTTTACCCCAGATTTTTGCAGGTTGTATGATAAAATCCTTAAAGGACAACAGAATTTATATTCAGTGCAACTAGATTAATAATGTCAATAGACAGATCCAGAACATACGCTTTAACTTAACCCATTCAGTGCCGTTATGCACTGTGATTACCAATCATTGTTTGATTGTTGCTACTCCTGCTATTTATGCTACTTACGACGAACATTTTCGTCTTAAATAGTGTTGGTGGAAAAACTTTCGAACACATTATTTCAACGCGGAGAACTTTTCGGACAAGTTTTCAATAATCACTAAATTTCAATTTCGAAGGGAAACATGTTTAAAAAGAATACATAAAAAATATGCTTTTTAACTTAGTTTTTTTCTAAAACAAGAGTATTTGTTATGTAAAAATAGATGAACAGATATGAGACTTTTTATAACCATTAAAATCCTCCGAATTTTTTTATTGAAACCATCATGGTAAAACCCAAATTTTCGGACGGAAAACTTTCGGCAGATGCAAAATTCGGACGGGAACGTTTTTTACCAGGCAAGATCTTTTTCAATGGAAGGACAAAATGTTTTCGTTTTATGTATACGTATACCACAGGTTGAGTAGATTCTAGCATACGTTTCTTCTGAGAAATAGCGTTTTCAGTGTCTTTATACTGAGGGTTTCTACTCACTTGCTCGCAATGGTGGGCCTTTTCGAACCAATTAATTTAAGAACATAAAACTTGGCACGAATGTTTACCACCACATAAGGAACGACAAGACGTCATCAAAAACCTCGAAAATCGGGTAAAACTACTATGTTTCAGATCTGCTCTAAAACTAAGTAACAAAAGGGATACTACGAAAGGGATTGCAAGACGATATGAAAGCCGTAAACAAAGACGGAATTATAGTTCTAAATTGTTATCGGCGATGTTAACACGGATTTAACCGGATTTTCACTTTGGCGGGAAATTATTCCGGTCTCGTTTCCGTTTTTCCGGAAATATTCCCGGTTATTCGAAAATTTTCTAACTAAAATGAAAGGTCATGATAAAATACGTTCATGTCCAAAGTTACAACTTTTAATCTTAAATATCGAAAGGAATATTATTGCAATGTAATATTTAGGAATTTCAGAGGGAATAATACTGTAAATTGAGAGGTGGTTTCAAACAATAGCTAGTAATTCAAAAACCACGAATGATATAGTGCTGAAATCTTTACAGCTGAGGTAATATAGGTTAATGTTAAAAATTGCGAAATATTATATCGAAAACGTAAATACAACAGAAGTTACAGGGCGTCAAATATGACGCGGGCATGTTCAGCCCCCTCCCCTGGTAGTAATAGGGTTAATACGCGTTCACCCATACTGGTTCACTCATGTGAAATATATATTATTAAATAATATTATAAAATATTAAAACGTTGTAATTCATTTTAGATTCGAATTACATTTTCACCTTGATGAAGTGTTATTGTAACACGTAAGTGTTACAATAACACTACATCTGAGGTAGAAATTATTATTAATTTTAGATTCGAATACCCAAGTAACTTAGGATTAACTGAAGAAATACTTTTAACTCTTCAAAATAATGCAATGTATGAACCAACCATAAGACCACATTTCCCTTCTAAACCAGAAATTATAAAAGTTAGTTTTCAATTGGTTTCCATTGAGAATCTAGACATCACTGATTCCGTAAGTATTGAGTTCAAGAAGAGTCATTGTGCACACGATATGTATGCACTATACACACCAATGGCGGATCCAGCCCTAGTCAGAACAGCACGATGACGAACAAAACGTTTTAATTCTTAATAGTTTTTGTATGATAATGGGTCTATAAAGACTCATTATCATACAGAAGCAATTAAAAATTAATGAGTTTGAGCATGCTTTTAATCTCCATTCTATTGCTTTGACTAGGTAAAAGCATGTTCTGAGTCCGCCTCTACTATACGCACAGCATGTAGTAATGTTTCTACTGAATGAAATTTGATTTGAACAAAACAAATTTTACTCCATAATATTAATAAACTATATATATGGATTTCAGCATACCCCTTACTTACATACTTAAACAATCACTGCAATCTTCCTGCAAACGCCTTAAGAATGTTCAGGTATGTGTGATCATTGCTTGCAGAATTACTGTAAATTACCAAAATTAATTGTGGTTTCTAGAACATTACGTTCTACTAGGTAAAATCAAATTCTTAATCTGGATTAGCCTTTGTGTATATAGGCTACTTACACAAAGGTAAATATCACGTTGCCGTCGTAGATTAGACTGTGTTTATTAAGCTCCCTATTTATATCCATGAACACTACATGAATATAGATCTGTTCCAATGAAGTGTCATTGTACATACAAAATATGTCCAATATCTATTCTTGCGAATGCAAATTGATGATAAGGTAATAGGAATTTTTGAAGCGAATTTTTCGAAACAGTTCCTAAACTCATGTGCAATTTTTGGACAAATTATTTCTTTAGAGTTTCAAAATTGATTGTTTCTTACATCAAGAATGGTCTGATTATAGATTACGTCATAATTATCGTGATTTGTTAGACGTAACAGCATTAACCAATGGGATTTGGTATCCAGATACATATTTTGTGCAGGCAAAGAGTGGTGAATACAATTCATTGGATAAAGGATTTTCATTAAAAGTTAGTTCTGATGGGACTGTTTACTCAACCTTAAGGTTAGTCATCGTCTACATACCAGTTGGCACACAACGCTAAAACAACGTTGTAGCAACGTTATGAAAACTTTTAAAGTTATAATAACGTTGCTACAACGTTGTTTTAACGTTGTGTGCCAGCTGGGATAAATCGTATGGAAGTCCGTCACATATAAGAAGTGTCTTTTGTGAGCGTTATGCTCGATTGTTTGGAAATTGTCCATATGACCATTAAAAAATTGTATTAAGTTTTATCCCAAAATGATTTGTACCTTAAACAAAACAAGCTTTTCAATAATACAGTGGACTCTCTGTAATTCGGCTCTCCATATTTCGAACAGGTTTTCATTGCTCGTAAAGGATTTCTCTCCATAGGCCAACTTCTCATAATTTGAACACTCCATAATTCGAAGGTTATTTCGGCAAGCTGTCCTGAGAAGGATATTCATATTCAGATATTCAGATAATCAGATATTCAAAAAAAAAAAAAATTTAACTATAATATACCTAGAGTATAGAAATAAGTCACCAAAACCCAAATGGACGATTACCCTAAGACCCATCTGGGGTGTGGCCAGAAATTTGGACCGAATTACCGGATCACTCCGGAAATGTGTCCTAATAATGGAAGACAGTGGCGGATCCAGAGCTTGAAAATAGTAGGCAAGTGCCTACGGAGAAGTGTAAAACAATTAAAATTTCAAAGAAATTTTAATTGTTTTACACTTCTTCGTAGGTGTTTGCCTACTCCTGGATCCGACCCTGGAAGAGAACAGTGTTTTCCGATTGGAGAAAAAATGTTATTCTACGGACTAAAATGAATTAACGTCCTGTTAACTTTTTTATTTATTTTATTATTTAGATTAATGATTCAAATTTCTTGTTTTATGGACTTTTATAATTTTCCAATGGATGTACAAAAATGTAAATTATACCTAGAAAGTTGTAAGTATTCCATTAGTGTTACTCTGCACAAAATCTATATAGCTTCGCGGTTACTGCCGCGTCATTTTCTCTTAAAACATATCTGAAAAGTCTAGGGTTTCTAATGGCCGATTTAGACCGAATAAGACCACCAAGATGGAGGATAAAACTATGTACTTCTAATAGTTAACAAATAGTCGTTAGCTTATAAAAAACTAAACGACAATTTGTTAAACTATTAAGGATAGTCTAAACCCAAAACACATGTTAAGGATAATGTTAAATAGTATTTGAACCGCTGAGATTCGTCCGATGAAAGTATACATTTTTGAAATCGTCTTGTTATTGCCTATCGAATGAGCTATTTATTTATCCCCTACAAATCCGTCGGTAAGATGAAAGAGATTAGGGTCCAATTCAGGGGCGGATTTATGGGTAGTCAGCCTAGTCAATGTGACTAGCCCTAAAAAAGTACCTAGCGTACTAAAAAAATCGCATGTATATACGGAAATAAGAGATCTTCAGGTTTTGTGGGATGTTTTACATCGAGGTCCTTGTTTTTGACATTTTCAAAATTTCCGAAGTCGAGCTCTTCCCATTGGTTTAGCGCGAAATAGTTTCCAGTAGATAATATTTATGACTAACCGTACCTTGGGAATTTATATCATTGACTAACCCTACCCTGGGTCTTGACTAGGCGTACCCTGGGAATCTGACTATGCCAACCGTGGGTCTCCAAATAAAAATGTGTCCTGAAAATCCAAACACTATGAAATAAAATAAAAACATTCGGCAATACAAACCAGGCCACAGGCGTTCGAAATTTAACTTTTATGTAAATCGTAAACATAACAAAGAACTGTTTCTGAGCGAAGCAAAGAGAAAATATTTAGACACGTTTTTTTCTGAAAAGAAGACTTCATTTTCATTGTATATGCACGTATATTTTATCATAACTACAACGGAAGGGTTTCGTTCTTTTCTTGTGTCTATATGTTTTTATATATGAGGTGTAACACATAAATTTGAACAGAAGTAGAACAGAAGTAGAACGGATGAAATTCACGTGCAAGAAACGACCACAAAAGAAAATTGGCAGAATTATTTGATAGAGGTTAGGGAATTCCGGAAATTAATTTATTTGATATCCTTCTTTATACTACTTTATTAGAGTCTTGTTCACTCCATTTATTGGGATCAAGAAAATATGCCATATGGACTGTAGCTAGATCTTTCAAAGCCCAACACAATATATATTGGGAGAAACAAGCAGCAAAAAACTTACAATTGAGTTACAAAATAGTTAATTTAACATAGGTCGCTGAAAAGCGTTAGACCCATTTGGGGGCTCAGAACGCCACCAAAAAAACCATTTCGGGTTCGTGAGGCTTAAAGGCCTCATTAATAGCACCTGCGGTGCCATTAACTTCAATCTCACAAAGAGCCCCTGCAATTTTGCTTGCAAGGGAACAAGTCCCCTCTATATATTGTTTGGAAAAAACGTTTATTTCATAACAATCCTCATAGTAAGAGCTAAAAGGAAAAATTTAGCTTTTTTTCTCATTTTATCCAATAAAATTCCAAACCTTCAACTAGATGGAAAAGTGAAGAACAGTTTTTAAGCTCTTGCTATGAAGATTGTTATGCCATAAAATATGTTTTGAAAAAATAAAATGGAGGGGACTTGTTCTCTCTCAAGCAAAATTGGGCCATAGTCTCTTTCATCTTACCGACACATCTAACAGGGATAAAAAAAATAGCTCATTCCATAGACAATGCCAAGACGATTTCAAAAATGTATACTTTCATCCAATGAATCTCAGCGGTCCAAAAGATATTTACATTATCCTGAACATATGTTTTGGGTTTACACTATCCTTAAACTAGCTGTTGTGAGTGCCAATTCCTGTTCGATTTCTGCTACTTTTGTAGCAGAAATCAAACAATGATTGGTAATCACTTACATCTTCGGCAGGGAATGATTTATGTTCTACATTCTATTGCTTTGTCTTTGTTAAAACTAAAAGTTATTCTGGATCCGTCCTTTTCTCAACAAAAATATGAAACCTCCAAAATATGCATTTTCTACTTAAAGTTATTCATTGGACGGATCCCGCTTCAGTTTCATCTTAGATGAAGTGTTATTGTAACACTTATGTGTTACAATAACACTTCATCTAAGATGAAAATGAAGCGGGATCCGTCTAATTAATATTTTTTAGTAGAAAATGCGTCTAATGAATATTTTTGTTGAGAAAAGAACTCACTCTGTCATATATTAAAAAGGGCGCATTCAATTTCTATTAGCATTCAGATATTTATTCCAAAACGGATCTGAAACATGCTTTAAACTAGTCCGAATCAAAAAAATGGAGAACAAATGTTACTAATTTTTAATACCTTGAGGGAATTAATTTCGCGAGAAGTAAATTTCGCTGATTTCACGATTTTTGGCCCAACCCGCGAAATTAAGATTCACAAAAAATCGAGAAGTGAACTATCCGCGAAAAACTTGAAAATGGCCATCCACGAAGTTAAAATCCATATACATCGGTAAAATACCCATAAAACGGCCAAAAGTGAGCAATAACTTCTGTTGTTACTCCTAGAAACAATTATTTTCTCGATTATCTGTTTTTTAATACCATATTTCCTGTATTCTTCCAAAACATTATGAATTATTAAGGATCCGCGAAAATTAATTCCCACAAACAAGGTGAAAATGACCAATCCGTGAAAATCCGTGAAATTCCGTGAAAATTTGTGAAATATATGATTGTTAGCCTTTATAATTTAATAATATTATTACTTATAATAATATTTATCTATGGACGTTAATTTCATGAAAATAGGAAAATTCCGGAAAAAAACGACATATTATGACGTCATCGCCGACACCATGACGTCAAAATTGACACGATGACGTCAAAATGTCGGACTTATGATGTGGTACTACTGTGCCAAGTTTTATTACATAAGCATAACATTTACACATCTTATTTGCCCACCTCACCCCCAGGCTTTATGGGATTAAGAATTAAAACTTAATGTTCTCCAACTTGCAGCTCTGATTAGGGATGGGTAATATATATTTAGATGGGCATGATCGTCTTGACGTCATTTATCATTGGAAAATTAACCAAGAATATATTGACACAACAAACTTGAAATCTCAAATATTATCTCAATATGACTTGAAACCATTGAAAAAATCACAAAAATTGTCACAATATATGATCGGTAGGTGTCTTGATAAATATACCGCAGAGGACAGCAGTAAAATACACACTCAAACCGAGATGGCACACAGCGCTAAAACGACGTTCTAGAAACATTATTACAACGTTAAACGTTGTTATAATGATGTGTGCCAGCTGGGAAGCCATTGATTTTTAATTGCTTTATTTACGATGATGGTCACAAAGCTACTAAGAATCAAAACTTCTAGTTATTGTTCCTGTTGGTCTGACTAAGGCTGGATCTGCAGCATGCAGCATGCATACTAGAGTTTCACTTCACTGCACTTCTCTGTAGATCAAATCTTTATTGACCAAAATCGTTTTTGTTCCGTTTGATTGATTTTCTTACATCAATCACCAGTTAATAAACTACTCGTAGGCAGTAGCGAATTTTGACTAAGTTGGAGACTAAAACTAATTATTTTTAATTGTTAACAAATGACCGTTAGCGTTTAAAAGGATATCGATCAGTTGTTAAACTGTGAAAAATTATGAACTATGTTCTCTATTTTATTTCTTTGACAGGGTTAAAGCGTATTCTGTATCCGCCTATGCATGCATATTCTCCCAGCTGGCACACAACATTAAAACAACGTTGTAGCAACGTTACTACTTGTAATAACGTCGCTACAACGTTGTTAGCGTTGTGTGCCAGCTGGGCTAATATAAACTTTTTCAGATCGATTGTCACAAAATCATTTCTTTATTGTGTTTCATTTTCGAAAGTTTAATATATTTATCAGGCGCTGTCACGGGCGCTACAGTTTCTTTCTTTCTCTATTTTGTTTAATACATTTGTGATCTAGCAGACTGTCCTTACAAATCAGAATCACGCTATTTATCAGTTCATATATTTACCCTTTGATATCTAGTGTACACAGAATGGCCACACGAGTACCTTTCATTTAATTGTATTCCGCAAAAATAAAAAGTATATAACTACTGACCATCACTGCATAAGAAGTTATGTTACCCGTTAACAATTCTAACAACCAAACTGCTGCAATTTGGAGTGATTCTCCAGAATTCAGTAGGTTGTTTGATTTAAATTCTTAACCCTATTAGTACCGAAGCTTTTTGAGGGTGCCAGCTGATACTCTACACCACTAAAAGAATCTAGGTGGTAAGTGCTGCAGTACTCATGTTTTTACAGTGTCATAATGTATACATAGTTTACTTAGGACTCGTTTACATGAAAAATCGTTGAGGGCGAAATGAACTGTCATGGCTTCTGTGATTGGTTAGATTTTTCCTACGGAAAAATTTACGCAATCACAGTAGCCATGACAGTTCATTTCGCCTATAGAAAGTCTTCATGTAAACGAGTTCTTAGAAACACTTGTTCTAGAGGTTTTGTATCAAAAGCACTTTCTATTGGCCTCTTTCAACATGACTGTTTAGGAACCATCTCAAAAATTCGTTTTGTAAATTCGCTTCATTCCTGTCAATTTTCATCTCAGATGAAGTGTTATTTTGCATACTTTATATGCACAATAACACTTCATTTGGGGTAAAAAGTAAGCGAACTTTTGAGACAAACCCTTAGGAAGCGAAGTAAGAAGCAAAATAACAAATAATTTCATTATGCCAAGCGAATTGCTATTGCTGTAAGTTAGAAAAACAAAACAATTTATAATGTATTATGAATTGATTTGTTTTCTTATATTTACAGCAATCAGATTTGCATAATTAACCGTTATAAGTTGACTCGTTTTTCTCTCACTTTCGCTTACCCATAATTCAGTCAGCATACCCAGGTACTAATAAGAATGGAGGACATCTAATTTTTTATGCAGCGTGTCTACAAAATTCGTATCACATATCATACCAGCAGACACCTTTGCCCCCCCCCCCCTCCTTACTTAACTTTCCGTCAGGGTAACTCATAGAAGTTGAAATTTGGTACATATATATAACTCAATAAAAAATTTCTGACACACTAATTTATGCCCGACATCATCTGTTTTTGCTGACGTCAGCAATATTTATCGGAATCTTTCGCAAGGTAGAAGTGCTAGAATTGATTAATGGCTGTAAATAACGACATGCAACTAGTCACGTGGTTTTAAATTCATAATATGACACAACTTCGGGCAGGTAGTGTACATGCAAAGTTTTATTGCCTAAGGTCATTGTAAACTGGAGTTATGCCTGCTCAAAGTCTGTAAGGATTTGACAGTATAATTAACCGTAATTCTGAAAGGTAGTCTTGACTAATGACCTATACCGTCTTATCAACTGCTGAAGCACAGTTGTTCACAAGTTATTAACTAATCGGTACGGGTTTTTTTGCTCGTAAGAGCCCCCCTGAAGATCTCGAGACCTATTATCGTTAGAACCTTAATACTTGGCATGTAGTAGTTAGACCAGACTAGAAGAACATTTTGAAAAAATAAAATAAAAATGATGATGTCACTTTTTGCTGACATAAGCAAGTTTTAGTGTAGCTGGGGTCAGCAAAAAATCTATTTTTTTTCTATTTTTGCCGCATTTCAGTGATACGAATTTTTGTTGAAACTGTTTGTTAAAACTTAGGATCCTGGAAATATCTACTTAATAATGTTTGGCTATGCCCCATTTGCACTAAATTTAAAAAAAACTCAGGTCACTTGTTACATGTTCCTTATTGTCAAATACATGCCCCTGTTTACTGTAACTTCTTAGAAAATCGTCTCTGGCATTAAAAGTATAACTTAGCAAAGTTAGGGGAATAGGTTTAACTTAGTCTCAAAAATAGTAAAAAAATTTAGTCAAAATAATAAAAAGGTTAACAAGAGTCATTAATTTTTAACGGTTTAACAATTGGTCTGTAGCCTTCTAAAGGTTAACTATCAAAGATTAATGACTCTTTTTATTCATCTTGGTGCTTCGGACTAAGTCTGAATCCGCTACTTCATTTTAGGTAATTGGTCAACCTTGGTTTTTGAGTTTGTATTTGTACGTAACAGTATAATTTTTATACCAGCATTATATTTTCCTTGTGCTATTATTGTATTTATATCATGGATTACATTCTTTTTGGAACATGAACATTATCCAGCAAGAACATATTTAAATGTTACATCAATGTTAACTATTATTACTGTACAAGCTGCAATGGAAAAATCAATACCAAAGGTATAACACTGCATAAAAATATTTATTAACGGAAGCATCCCTCCAGAGGTGTTCTTCAAAATATCTGTTCGGTAAATATGTAACAAATCTCTAAAATATCGAG
>JAUCNQ010115488.1:0-11189 GCA_032352715.1 Bougainvillia muscus
ACGTTCGCGATGGACTGATAAAGAAGTAACCAATCATTATTCCATCCCTAACACTCACGTGAGAGAAATAGAATAATAACCAGAATCAATACCGGTTGCCCAATCCCCTTATTTTCGTGTCCAAAAAAGAATAACTAATTTATTACTTAAAACACTACTGGACACTGTACAAATAGTTCCCAATGTTAACTACGCAGGTGTTAAGAAACTAGAACAAGTGATTTGGGAAAAGGATTCTCAGGGCACAAGGTATATCCTTGTCTAGGAACAAAGAACCCTCCCCCCCCCCCCATTGAAAACGAGTAAGCTGATAACTCCAACCCCTTCTTTTCACCCCACACCCCTGGATTCCAAAACTGTGGCTCCTCCCATCTCAAGCTGATATTTGAAATCCTGATCCCCCTTTCGTAAGGGGGGGTGCTATGAACGGTCGTCAATAATAATGTGAACAGTTAACATTGCACGCGCATAAACCTTGGGTAACACAGATGCTAATCCACCGGTTACACTTTGTCTTTTGCAAGGAGTTTTATTAATTAGGCCAGGCGAAACATTTCTTGGAATTTCACCGAGGGTTTAGATTGAATACAGAGCTTGGTTTTCATTTCGATTGAGCATAAATTCTTTATGTTTAGTGCATTTAATGGGTATTCCGGGTAATCCTAGCAACGAACCTTGATTTGAGTAACTCCTCGGTGCTATTATCAACATTTCCATTTCTGATATTGTTCAATATATCAATCAGAGAAGGATTTAGTTTTCCGGTGATCGTAGAAAGCTGGTAAACGTTTTCCTGATGAATCTGAAAAGGAGGTTTCAGTAGGTATTTTGAGCGCATGCGCTCTATATTTGAGTTATAAGTTACGTGGCATCATTGTGTTCTTTCTCTGCTTGGTGAAGCAACAAGACAGTTAGTCAAACTCCTAAACAAGAAGTCTGCTAACGAAGCTAATGAAATTGTAAATGATATAAAGACCACAACCTCGTTCCCAGGGTCCTTTATGTCTCTCTGATTTTTCTGGCCACAATATGGCCAGAAATAATTAAATATGCGAGAACCTGACATAATTTATGCGTGACGATTTTCATTATACATAAGGCCACAGTTTTAGCGGCAGAGCACGTTTATATATTTGATGAACGAAAATGATGTAAAAAGGAAGTAGATAAGGGAGATTTAGCTACTTTCTTTCGATGATGTCAAGGAAAAGAAAAATATATGGTTGTTGTTACTGTTTTAGACCAACATTAGTTTAATCAATTAGTTGCACTGCAAAAGCACCATGCAGACATGTTCTGTTTATATTTTTGTAAGTTTATCTATACTTTTTTCTCTGCAGTGGAGAAAATCCAACAGAGAAAACCCATCAGACATGATCCCAAGCATGCCGAGCACGGGTTTCGAACCCTCAACCATCAGATTACAAATCCGATGACTTGACCACTAGGCCATGCACTAGGCCATGCACTAGGCCATGCTCTACTTAGCTAAACATTATAATTAGCTACACGCAGGATTGCCACCAAAACAGGGAAATCAGGGAATTTGAAAGTGAATCAGGGAAAATCAGGGATATAGACAAAAAATCACTAGAAATCAGGGAACATCAGGGAATTCAAAATGCTTGATCCATTTACTTTTTATAATTGCATATGAGGAAATGCATTATTCCTGGGTTCTGGAGAGTTAAAAATTGAAAACATTCCTCCCCGCCAACCGGCGGCAACTCGGTTAATCACTAGATCTCGGAACATTTCTTCCATCTCGCCATCCCGCAAATCAGAGAGAGATAAAGGACCCTGGGAAGGAGGTTGATAAAGACCACTCACTTTACCAAGCAACTAAATACACATACAAGTCGTGTTTTGTTTTTCCGAACCACAGTGTAAGAAAAGTCAGGAAGCCCCTTTTTGTCGCATAACTTCCTCTAATTCTGCAACTAAAAATATCTTCCATAACGGATCAATATTTTGCATTATAGTGTTACCACGATAGGGTTTATATATGGGTGCAGCATTGATTGAAGGAAGTTGATAAAGCTCGCCGGAGAAAAATAATCTTATTCCAGCAAATAGCCTGGAGAGCATCCAAATATTTATACTAATCGCTGGTGAACACGCAACAAAAGTTTGTTAGACCCCATTGAAACCTCGTCAACTATAAGCAAGCGAGCTTCTGCAAATTTATTACGAAGACTGGACCCGTTTTTGTCATTTAATTTAGGAACAGTTTTTCCATATTCATTTACTTGAATGTCAAACCGGAATGGATTGTAGTGCCCTCAGAAGCTATTCCTGTTGGTGTGAGGTGTATAACTCTCTATTTATCCGGGTTCTTACCGTTACAGCTCAATGTTTTTGTTACTAAATGACAAAATGATTCCAGCTATTCTTTTCAAAAATATGTTCAAACGGTCCAATGTCATAAGAATCAACAAAATTATAGTTTTAAGTAAGCAAGGTTTATCATGTTATAGACCTGATGATTTTACGTTGGGCGACGTTTCGAGAGATCCTCTCATCATCGGGCAATAATACTGTGGAAAAATGTTGTTTATATACGAAAAAAGCGAAACGAAAAATGTGTAATCAAAAACCAATTAACAGCTATGTTAAGTGACCGATGATGAGAGAAGGATCTCTCGAAACGTGCTTACTTAAAATGAATATAGTTAGACCGACAAACTCTATCTTCCAATGTAAAAATTATAGTTTTTAAAGGTATTTTGGGCCCATCTATTTACAACTTTAAATATTGTTCGCAGGTTAGTATTTATTTATTGAACGAATAATTTCATTCAAATTGTCATCTGACATTATGACAATAGTATTTCCTGTCACTGTAGCATTTTCAGAAACAAATCAGAATCATCATCGGATTCATCATCTAACACATCTGTCATTTGTTCTAATTCATCGTTTCCTGTCCTGCAAAAGAATTAGGATTTTCAAGTACACGTTATCTACTCTCATATTCAATAGAGCGGTTTCGACAACACCCTTTTTATTATTATTAACTACATTCAATACCCCCGGTTTGTTGAGTTGTTCTGTATACGTCCCAGTGTTTTTGCCTAAAAATTCACTGTCCTTTCTAAAAGATGGTGGTGTGCAAAACCCTCTGTATTCTTATTAACACTTGAAAAATGCCTCCTCTAAACAAGTTTAGATTTTCGCAATGATAAAGTGCCCTTCATATCCATAAGTGGAACGGATTTTGGCAATGAGTTTGGGACATTGTGATTTCTGAAAGAACTTCGTCAGTCAATAACTCAGGTTGATTTCCGTTCACATCCGAATTTATAGGTCTAATGTCATAGTTTGCTAAGTACTGAGCAAAGGTATATTTTCCACATTTATTAAAATAAAGTGTTGGTCGGATTACATATCTCTGGTCGGTCTATATACCTATCAACCGTATTATGTTTAAATATCCTCACTTTCTTCAGGAATTTCTTTTAATTCCTCCCGCTGAAAAACATCTGTAGCGTTTTTCAGGCAAGTTACTGTTTGCAAAAAGAACTAGAGGACTTGTTTTGCGTAACCATAATTCAGGCATTGTGTAATAAACAGCCTCTGGAATGGAGAATTCTCGTTTGGTGTGGACGCCCTAGTTATAGATATCATAAGCTCAAATTTGCCTTTATTTAGTGATTTTTCTTCATTTGAATCTTGGGTCAATGTCTCAGATGTTTTATCTTCGGATTTTGAAAAACAACCTTGTTGTTACTTTGGAAATTAATTTAAAGCTTGAGGCTAATGACATGAAATTAGGCCTTTTTTCTAGCAGTTTTTAAGGGGTAAAATGCTTAGGAACCCAAATCTTTGGTCAGAAATAGTATTTTGGTTATGTCTATACATGGAGCTACTTAGACAGAAATTTTGGATCCTGAGGCTCATGTCATGAAAATAAGTCCTTTTTACAGCTTCTTTTTTGGACTCTGGCAGATCCTCATTCCTGGTCCGGTAAGCAAGACAATGAGCCTAATTAAAATTCTGAGGAAAATGACATGAAATGATTTATCGGTAGCTCCTGGACTATAATTACAGTTTGATAAAAATTAGGTCAATAAAAAAAATAATGTTATTAAGGTGGGCGGAGGCAAATTTGAACAAGAAATTCAAATACAAACGTGAATATAATGAATGTGTGCAGAGATTCAAAACAAGGACCTGGATTCTACCAGAAAAAATGAAGGGCATTTACCCTCAATTATAAATAGAATCGGGCACATCTAGTTACACATCGTAAGCAATAGCAAAATCGTCAACTGGACGACTCTTGTCCAACGAACGACTTCCTCTAATACACATTAAACACGAGCGGAGTATTATTAATAAAGACAATCTACATCGAATGATGGGCATTATCTTTTCATAACGCTACATTTAAATATGTCTAAGTAATTTCTAACCACCATGAACAGAATGTGGTAAACTCAGCGTTTTGGTCCATGACGTCATAAGTTCAGAAAATGTCAGAGAATGAATATTTAAAAATTAATACAGTTGATTCTCGATATCTCGAACTCTCAAGGGATCGAAAAAATAGTGCGTAATATGGCCAAGGGACTGGAGGATTTGTTCGAGATATAGAGCGTTAGAGATATCGGGTATTCGAGATATCAAAATTAGACCGTTATGTTATGCGAAAAGATATTATTCAGTACCCCCATCATACCGAGCAATTAATTAAGTTGAAATTGGCAATCTTCTTTTTTAAATTAAGCGGCCACTTTATTTATGATGCTGCAGTTTATTCAAGTCGCTAATATTCAATGAAGCCACGATAGTGCTAGCCCTTCCAGACAATTCAACTGTAGTGCACCAACAAATATCCCAGTACAGATGTTTTACTATTGTGCGCATTTATTTCCATGCAACAGGTTTAACAAAATAGCACTATGGCGATACTCTAGTAGACAAGTAGCTGGATGCGGAAGCAGCCATCTGTACGTGTTCTTCAAATTATGTGTTCTGTAAACATATGAAAAATTCCTACAGAAGTGTCCTTGGTGGAGTTCATTTTTAGCATTGTTTCAGGCATAAAGCCTACAACTATGCTAAAAATGCACTCCACCATGCTTGATTTTTAGAGATTTGCTGCGTATTTACAGAACAGATATTTTGAAGAACACCTCTGGAGGGATGCTACCGTGGATGTGAATTCCCAATTAACCCCACGGTACAAAAAGCTGAAGGTAAAATATTCAGATGTTTGTTACTCACCAGAGTCAATTAACTTTAATTTAATACAAATATTTGTGTTTGAAGTTTTTTAATGAGAAGTTAATGGTCTTAATGGTTTATCCCATTAACTGTTTTGTTTCGAAAACATTTTAATACGCTTATTTTCATCCTCTGTTCGGATCAAATACAACAGTTTTTCCTAAAAAGAGAAATACGCACAATAGCGATTTCCCCATGTATAAAGAAAGATCAAATCTATAGATCCCTACACTTTGTGAGGAGACTAAAAGTGATAATTTCATTAACCCGTTGTGTTGTCTTTCGGATATATTTCATGGTTGGTTGTGTGATTTTATTCAATTGATATACCGTGAACTAAGAAAGTAAGACGTGAAACATTCATTCAAGAGATAACTTGGGTTATTATTGTGTGTTTGGAGTGACTGACTGGGATAGCTGTTTTTGGACCTAGGATAGCTTTTGGTATGGATATTTTTTTTTTGTTCTGCCTCATATTTAACGTGGCTAGCCTCTCTAAGTTTGAGAGTTATACTTTAAAACCATTAAAATTTCAAAGAAATTTTAATAGTTTTACACTTTCTCGCAGGTGTTCATCTACTCTTGGATCCGAGCCTGGGAAGGGCAACAAAAGTAGTTTCTTACGTATTTGAAGCTCACATCGGCGCTACGGACGTTTTACGCACATTGTGCATACACCGCTCCGATAGACAACCAACTTAGATTGAACTCCCGTACGGAAATCAAACGTTCACCGTTCAAAAATTTAGCATGGAAGTAGCTCGATTATAGGTGCATGTCACTACACCCGGATTAAAAAGAGTAACAAAACAGCGAAACAATTCCAATATTGACATTTTTTGATTATGTTTGGTGGTAACAATTTAGGACAGTGAGTCATAACGCAATTGGATTCTGCGATGAAAGGAGACTATTATCTACACAGTTACATCGTTATTCATTGGTTGACCTTGTCTGATTTAGACCTAGTCAGAGCACTAGCATGGAGACTAAAGATAATAACTTTTAATAGTTGTTCTCCATTTTATTTTTTTGTCTATTTAGGAACATAAACTTCGATTCGATTCGCGATTTCTATACCGAACCATTAGCAAAAGTTTATGCTCGCGAAATATTAAATATTTTCTAGACTTTTTGTAACAGCATACTTTTGATCTCAGATTATGGAGAACTGTCTTCATGTAGTTATTCGCAAAAGTTTAAGCTCGCGAAAATTTCTTATTTAGCCCAATCGCGAGAGTTTATGCTCTCTTTGTGTAGATGAATAGTAATGAACTTATCATTCTCTTGGATAGGAAATACGCTGAATTTCGTCTATCGTTTCGAAACTTATTGCGTTATTTTCAAAGATGAAGGTCTTTGAAAATAAAACAACAAGTTTCGAAACGTTAGACGGAAATCGGCGTATTTCCTATCCAAGAATATAAAAATACAAATCTTTCGCTAATTTTTGAGTATCCAAGAATATAAAAATACAAATCTTTCGCTAATTTTTGAGTTTCTCGAAAGTTTGTGCTTCTGAAGTTTGTTCTTGCTCTGCCTATGCAATGATGATTGGGGACAGCTCGATTTGTTACGTTAAGCTTTGCTGCCATGACAAGGAGAAATCAGGAGATGATTAAAACAATCTTTTAGTGTTGATCTCACTGTATAAGCATCTGTTGTGTATCGATTACGTTTTTGACGGGATAAACTCTGAAAACTACTACCTTTAACTGTATTTTTTCTCCTATCACCATCACAAAATCTCCTGAATTTGTCTCCCAATCAGCAAATCCAGAGGGAAGGTAGTGTGCACCATCTGTTCGGAGTAAATAATTATCCAAACATATTTTCAGGTTTTGCCTCTATTGGACGTCTAAATATTCTCCATTTAGCTATCATAATTCCGAACGTGTTTTCAATTGTTCGCCTTGCTCTGGATAATTGATAGGTAAAAATGCGTTGTTCCAATGTTAAATTTTGCCAGGATATGGTTTCATTAAAGAAGGAAGCTCAAATAAGTTAAAAGCACCACCTAGCATCGTTATCCCTTCCATAGCTACCGAAATTTACCATAGCCAAGCAGTACTTGGCATCACAGATAGCTAGCAAACCCATACTATGGTATATTTTTGTAATTGTAATAAGCTGATCCGCTCTTGGCTGAAGCTTCAATACATACATGTTTACCATCTATAGCACCACAGTTCCATTCAGTCTCAAATTCATCGGTCAGTCTTTTTCCACTCGTCTGTTCTGTTTGAACGTAAATTGGCGGTAAAACATTTCAAATTGCTATTTTCGTCTCACAGATGATGATTACATACGCTCGTTCTCCCCATTCATATATCTATGTTCTCCCTAATCGAAGGTAAAATGCCTGAGTTTGTTGTGAATTACAAGTGCTAAGTACCCAAGCATCGCAATCAATGGCTCTGAAGGAGATATCGGTTTACAGCTACTACAAGGGTTCTTTGTAATAGAAAGTGCTAAAGCAGATAACACATGTTCATATGTTTCAGTGGAGATTCGTGAAAAGCAATAGAAAACTCTCTATCGTGCAATCTCAGTTCAGGAATTAGTGAGTTAAAACTCATTTTTCATAGGAATTTTTAAATAATGATTCAACCCAATATTTATGCTACCTTTTCGTTTTTTGCTTCTGCGATCTTCTGAGAGCTAGTACGGTAATACACTACACAGTCCAAGCTGAAATAAATATCTTATATTATCAATTCTCTATAAGATCAATATAGGTATTTACTTGAATGTAAACAAAGATACTTTCGTTTTTATGGAAACAAGATGTCGTGCGACATATATCGTACGACCGTCGTGCGATAAAATTACTTTGATGGAATCCCAGCTTTACCTGTCTTTCCGGAGTATTTTGATATAAGGCAAAGTTAGACGAAATCTATGAAATCTATTGTGTAAACAATTCACCAATAAATCACGGCACGAAGTAAAGAACACGACACGAAGTAAAGAACATGACTAAGAGCGTTTCGGCACGACGAAAGATGTTGCGACTGGAAACACGACACAACAAAGGACGTTACGACACGACGAAAGATGTTGCAACTGGAAACACGACACGACGAAGCACGTTATGACGCGATGAAATACCTTACGACACGACGAAAACAAGAAACACAACACGAAACATGTTACGAATAAAGTCCCACATATAACTCCATAGAAATCAGTCGTTGGATTGAAGGATCTGATATGTTTTAACTTAAACACTCGTGCTATGAGTCACATGGGTTGGGATAAATAGCAATAATGTGTTTTCGAGATATTACCTTCACAAATTTATACATATTACTCACAGCGCTGGAGACAATATAAATTTGAAAGGTTATTAAATATATAAAAAGCTATTAAGCACGAGAAAAATATTTGAGAAACAACAAGGATTCCGTTGGTTAAAAAACGAATACGTAGGATTTAAACGGATAAACAGTCTAGTTTTAAATTTGTTTGTGAGACTTAGTACTAACCAAGGGTTAAAGATTCAGTATCTATATTGTAAAGCATCACGGAGGAGAAACAAAACTGAGCCTTGGTACATGGAAGTAAGCATATGTAATACGTAAGTATTAGCAAATTATGAATAATTGACTTTGATCTTATTTAACCCTTTAACGCCTGATTGTTACAAAATGGTCACACACGTTTTAACAATCCTGAAGCAAAATGCTTCAGGATTGTTAAAGCATGTATGTCCATTTAAATTGACACTAGGCGCTAAAGGGTTAAATACTCTAGTTCCGTTTTCTGAATTGATAACAACAAAAGCTTGTAAAATTATTAAAAGTGTAACAAGGAGAGGGAGGGGGAATTCATTTATTTTAGTGGACAGTGGGACATCCTTGCATTTATGGTTTTGTTGTAAATCTTCTTTTCCATGTAAGTATAATTCGTAAAGAGTGAGTATAACAATATAGTTGTTTCTTTCTTTCTTCGTGTTCAGGCATAAATATGAATGCTTGGTTACTGCATTCACTGGTACTTCTTGACGTGGTTGTATTCTATGGTCAAGGATTTATTGAACAAGTCAAGGAAGATCACATTGGTAAGTGCTACATACCGAATTAGTTTTATCGCCAAAATACGCGAAAGAGCAATGTTCATTTATTTCAGAGTCGATTCTTAGAACTTGAAGCTCCGATATATGTCCCATATCAACCCTTAGTTTAGACAACCTCGCCATCATTTGATACAAGTTTTTCTTTAAGACCATTTTATAGACACTGTCTAAATTGGTTGTAGCTCCATGACAAAATACAGTATAGAATAAAATTTAAAAAATTGGCAGTCAATAGCGGATTCAGACATAGTCAGATCACCAAGATGTAGACTAAAGCTAATTAACTTTTAATAGTTAACAAATGGTCGTTAGCCTTAAAAGGTCAGGCTAACGACCATTTGTATTAAGCTATTGAAAATTAATAACTTTTTTTCTCCGTTTTATTGCTTTGATTTATTCACCAAAGACGTGTTCATGTCCCTTATAACCCACATATTTACGGAATCCTACAGCGATATACAATTCGCAGAACGTTTTCCGGTGTAGCTTTAATTTATTTCCCGCAATACATGAAGAGTGACGTATTATTTCAAAAGTTGAGGTCGTTTACCTTGATTAAACTATATATACCACACAAAATACCAGTACCCTTTAAAGCGTTTGGTTTCTCTTCGAACTCAGTGTAGTTAAGGCTGCGTGCTAGTCCTTGCATGGCGGGGATACGGTTAAAATAGTATATTTTTTCAGTTTCCTAGTGATTTCTGGTTAACATTATGGAAAACATGTAGTCCGGTCGTCCAATAATTTCTCCGAAGCCGGAGAAGGCGATTTTGTAAAAACCGGGGGTAAAGACTTTTATGTTAATCAAATAATTCGCAGTAGTTGGACGACCGGACCACATAAATTACAAAATGACAATCGAAAACACAAATTTTGAACTATATTCATATTCCAAATTTTTTCCGCCGCCATGCAAGACCATTCGTAAATTGCTCAGTCAGCGAGAAACTGTTTTATTTTATCGCATAAAACAAAAAGATAAGATAATCTTTGTTATAACAAGCTGTTTAAGTTCAAAAACTTTTAAACATAACCCCCGTCTCCAAAACTTTGAGTGGCCATAACTACTCGCTTATGACATCATTTTAGAAAAATACAAAATCGTCTAAAAATCTCGTAGTCTAGTTGCTTTTAAAATCTTGCATAAAAACATAGGCTACTAATCATTCATTATAAATTGTGAATACAGCCTTAACTACATCAAGAATGTAAGTTACGTTTAGGAAGTTGTTACAGCAAGCTAATAGATAAAGAGCACATTGGAAATATATCCGCTTAACGGAAGCCGTTTCTGCTTTTCACATCTACTATTTTTCTTTACATAAGTGTAGCTTCTAACCAGAAATGTTTAAAAAGACACATCTCTGTTCTAACACAAATGGCACCAATGGCATTTTTTTACCTTAACGATTTTATCACACAACCTACAGAAATCCATAGCACAATGCCAGATTTAAACAGGTTGTTTGATACTTCGTTCATGGATAACATGACATTTTATGGAGGTGTAAAGACAATCAACTCCATTCAAAATTTAGCTCGTTTTCGAGACCTTTTCTCTTCTTGAAAAATAACATAGAACTAGGGACGATTTTGAAAACTCAAGTCAAGAAAAAAAAAGTATATGTCAGTGGTTTTTTTGGATGGCACCGAAGGTGTCTTTCATTTGTTCCAGTCTATTAAATTATAACCTCGCGTATATGATTTTGAAAGAAGGGTTAGAATATAGAACAAATATTCCATTACTTTACGGGGAGAAAGTTTCGCGGGGAGAAAGTTTCGCGAGGAAAAAAAATCGAGAAATTTTAGGGATTTACTTTCGCGAATCACTCGATTAAATCTATTTCGCGTAAAATAATCTTTCGCATTCAACTGGAAAAGT
>JAUCNQ010115499.1:0-11189 GCA_032352715.1 Bougainvillia muscus
TTGCTAGGCAGAAGAACCATTGTAAATTATGGAGCCAAATAAATGATTATTATTATTATTATTATTATTATTATTATTACAATTGTGCAAATTATTAATCCGATAATACTGATTTCCAATCCCGAGTTTCATAGAATATGTTAACGTATCCACGTTAGATGTAGTATCTTTGTGCATAGTAAAGAAGCTATGACAGTTCATGCACTAAGGACACGTTTACATGGAAAACCGTTGCGGGCAAAATGAACTGCCATGGCTTCTGTGATTGGTTAAATTTTTCCGATTGAAAAATTTAACCAATCACAGAAGCCATGACAGTTCATTTCGCCTATAGAAAGTCTTCATGTAAACGTGTCCCAAGACTGATTAATAGGGATCGTCCACACAATTCATATCGTAATACGAACTGTTTTCATCACAGATGAAGTGTTTTTCTGCAGTATGCACACAAACACTCCTTTTGTATAAAAATTGATTCGAATTTTGTGGACGATCCCTGTACAAACAGTAGGGTGTCGTGTAGTTAGTGCCAGTTTGAACCTCGTCCCTCTAAAAACTTATTTCTCATGGGAAAACCCAGCAGGATACTTGGGTACCATCCCCATGTACGGAATTAGAAATTTATGTCATTTTAGAAGAAAGATATTTGCGCATACGTAGTATTGAGTGAAATCATTAAACAAATAAGATAATAAAACTATATGTATCTACTAAATGCTATAGGTTGGATGCAAAGAAACAAATTAAACAGAATCGTGCCCGTGAACGGGCAGAATTAGCAAAAGCATGGAACATTATTGACCCATGTGGATATGGTAAGAAATTTGTCTGTGTAAGTATGATCTAAGATCATTATTAGGGACTGTTCACAAAATTTGTATGGAAATTCGTATTAATTCTGTTTTTAGAAGAATTGTTTTTTTGCATACTAAGTATATTATGTACAAGGACACTTCTTCTGTGATGAACATAGCGCGATTTGCGATGCGAATGTTGTGGAAAATCTCTTACGTAAGGCAAGAAGGTAGGTACGTGTCTGTAGAAAGGCTATTGACAAGGATGAGTCTCTACTTTGAGTACTTTTGACGTATTAGACCAAGGTTCTTTCAAAGATTCCCTCTTATAACAGCCCATAACACTATTGTCCCAGGTGGTCAGATCCTGCAAGAACCTGCAAGAACCTGCAAAACCCAAATGTGTCCTGGGAAACCTGCTGTTTTTCGAATTCCGAAAAAACTGGTAGCATTCCTGAAAAATGAGTTTATGGATTGCTCCTAAACTGCATTCCCTGCTATGCATAAGCTAACTTTAAGGTCCATCTCAATATTGTATTAGGTTAGTTAGCTTTTGTATTGTTGTATTCGTAAGTCTGCTAGTTAATTTACTGTTGTTAACGCATTATCAGTTAAATTATCCTGGAAAAATTGAATAAATCAGGGGAAAACGTGTCTTTTTGAGTCCATAAAAACTCCTGGAAAGTCCAAGAATTTTGTCTTGAAATATTGCTGGCCACGCTTTTGTCAGCAATACTGTGGGTTTCCTAAAGATTGTTACTAAACACCGTTATAAAAACATATTTGATTGTTTCCTTAGGTGCTATTGATGTTTATGACATAAAGTTTCTGAATTTATTTCGAAAGTTGAAGCCAAAGGTATGATGAAAGTTTCTTTAGCATAACTTTTACTTTACTTGATTAAAATGACTATTCATTGTTTAGCAAAGTTAGGCGAGTCATTGTTTTTATTCCTGTGATGACTCGCACCAAGTTTAATAAGTTATCGAGAGGGTTAGATTTGCGTACTGATGGCAGCACATCTCCGTCCAGTCACGTGGTCGGGCATCCTTAAGCGTAGAGATCACTTTATTAAAAGGAGCCGTGTCAAAAAGTTGCCTTATAAATTCACTTCATTCCCATCAATTTTCGTTCAGAAGAACCTTGTATGTGCAATAACACTTTAATCTGAAAAAAATATAAAACAAACTTCTTTCATGAGACAAGACCGTATTATCATACCTGATCTAACCTACTTTCTTACCTTAGAATAGTGACGAACAGAACCAGATTTTGATTGAATTGCTGGACAGTAATCAAGATGGATGTATCGACTCCTTTGAATGGACAACTTCTCTGAGACAGGTGTATTTTGCAGAATAATACATCCATAGTTTGCGGAACCCCCCCCCCCCCCTCCCTTTTTAAAAATGGGGGGACTAAATATTTGGGGAGCAATCTAAAGGGGGGGGGCTAGGAAAAATTAATAAAAAGGGGGTGCAACTGGGAAAAGGTAGGAACATCCTAAAAAGGGGGGGGGGGGCTGTACCTGTTTCCAAATCCTTTGACTGGAAATTTCGCTCGCAAATTGCCAAATAAATACTCCAAACTCACTGTACTTTCAACAAAACATTTAGACAACAATTCAAAAATATAATTATGAAACAGTTGTTGAAATAGTCACACACAAAGAAAAACTTAAGTAATAAATAGAACTAAGAAACAGTTGTTGAGATAGTCACACCCAAAGAAAAACTTAAGTAATAAATATATATTTTTTGCGACTTCTGTAGGAAGTTATTGTTGAAAGACCCCCCATCCTAGGCCTCGAAGTCAGCGGAGTTCGTATTAAAGGGGGGGGGGCTAGGAAAATTTCAGCTAAAAAGGGGGTGGAATCATTGAAAGAGGGGGAATAGTGGGGATTTTTAAAAAGGGGGTGGAAAGAGAAAAAGGGCAGGATGTCCTAAAAAGGAGGGGCTAAGACCCTCTTACGAACTATGATACAGCGATATTATTTAATCTTATGAGCAATATGAATCTCTTAAAATGTACTCTGAACTTGGCTCTGCATGCAGCATATATGGTTTTCCTATGGATTTCATTATGTTTGGCACTTTACATTTTTAATTATCCAGTAACGTCGACTGCCATAAAGTGGTTTCTAGTTGATGCAGTAAAAAACATTTGTTAACTTGTCATAAGATTTGGAAGGTCTAGGTGGTGCTTCCTCCCTGCAATAGACATTGAAATATTATATAGGTGATTCAGTAATCATAGCCTCCTGTCATTGGCTTTAGTAAGTCTGGATGATTCATTATAATTGTTTCTGTCATAGGCATTGGAAGCAGAATTTGAAGTAAATACTGATGTTCTTACTACAAAAGTTAGTATGATAATTTTAAGACTCCTTGATGATTTATTTCTATGCAATCAAATAGAGTAACAGTAAAATATAGTTTGTTATTTTTGTGTGATCTTAAACGCTCGAAAATAGAGTAACAGTAAAATATAGTTTGTTATTTTTGTGTGATCTTAAACGCTCGAAAATACCAAATACCCAAAAGAAAAGACTAAAAGAAACTATGCAATTGCGTTAAAAACTGCATGAAAAGTTATGTTATCCTTTAATGATTTTATCAAACAACCTGCTGAAATCTGAAGTTTTTACTGCAGCTTTCTGCAGGTTGTATGATAATATGCATTAAAGGACAACATCCTTGTTTTATGCAGTGAAACATCTTAGGGCCCGTCCACAAAATTCGTATCGTAATACGAACCATTTTCATCACAGAAGGAGTATTTTTGTGCATACTATGTATGCACAAAAACACTCCTGCCTAAAAATTGATACGAATATCGATATGAATTTTGTGGACGGTCCCTTACGTTTTACAATAAACATATATTTTCTCCACAAACATTTAAGCTGTTTGTTTTCGTTTGCTGTTGTTTTCGTTTGTTCTTTCTTACTTATTCATTCTTTTATTTAGGGTTCATCTCAAAAATTCACTAAATAAATTCGCTTCATTCCTGTCAATTTTCATCTGAGATGAAGTGTTATTGTGCATACAAAGTATGCACAATAACACTTCATCTCAAATGAAAATGAAGCGATTTGTGAAGCAAATTAAAGCGAATTTTTGAGACGAACCCTTACAATAATCTATGATAAAAAAAAATAACTTTCTAGAATGATGTACATTTAACTGTATATGCAAAGATTCGAAAGAAAGCAAACGCAGTTATTGAGGTAAATACCAAGTCAACTTATGATTATGCTTCTTATAGAGATGTTTTCTAAAACTATTCAAATGGTCATACAAGCTTTAACAGTCCTGCAACATTTGCTGCATTTCATTACATTGCACGGAACAGAAATACCATATAAGTTCGATAGTAGGCGCCCGCTTACTTTCAGTTTTAGTAGTCCTTTTATGCGCTTTCTTTCGGAGGGCGCCTACAATCTGAAGTTACTATCGGAGGTTTACTGTAGGAGTTTTTTTTAAATTACGCCTACTATCGGGTGGGCGCCGTCTGTTGGAGACGCCTACTATCGGACTTCTACGGTATCCCACTGCAAGTTTATACAGCAGTGTTGTAACAGAACTCAATCAATACTCGTTTACTTACATTTACTATATGGCTTTTCAGTATCTGCTGCTTTGTTGTTTGCTGTCTTTCAAAATGTACTATTTTCACTTTTAAGATGAAGTATACTTAGATTGCACAAATAATCTTATAAATTAAAAATGTTACGATTTTATATTAGGTAATTGGGGGCTTTAAGAAGAGTTGTGAACCTTTCTTATTTGTGTTATTTAAATTGCATTATGATTTCGCCATTCATTAAGGGGCCCTCCACTAAATTCGTACCGAAATTTGTATCAATTTTCATACAGAAGGAGTGTTTTTGTGCATACTTAGTATACACAAAAACACTCCTTCTGTGAGGAATATGGTTCGTATCATGATACGAATTTTGTGGACGGTCCCCTAAGTGCATTGTTTTCTTTTTCTTTTTAAGAGTGAAGTATTTTCTAGATTGATCCTCATATTGATATTTCTCCATGTGTAAGTATCCATTTCTCCATGTGTAAGTATCCATTTCTTCTTAATAGTTATTTTGTGTTCTAGTTATGTACCAGGGTTGCCACGCCTCCTCAAAACTCCTCAAAACTTCTCAAAACAAAAGTCTCCTCTAAACTCCCCAGAACTCCTCAAAAAGACATGATTTGGGGGAAATCCTAGTCAAATCTCCTCAAATTCACTTTTATCTATTCAAAGATAATTTTTAATAGAAGTCGTTGTTTTGTATCCGAAAAATATATCAAGGTTTTTTTTTAATGGAAATAAGACGTGAAAATATAAAAAAACCTCCTCAAAACTCCTCAAATTTGATATGGAAAAATGCCGAAGTCTCCTCAGAAAAGTCTGCAAAACCTCCTCTAAACTCTTCAATTCTCCTCATTTTTCATTTCAAAATAAGAGTGGCCAACCTGATGTACGTTTCCTACGAAAACACCTCTTACCACGTTAGTTGGGTGGTAGGAAATTGGATCCCGCGATGAATTAAACAGGCTAGTATAAACTTGTATAAGCAAGGTGAAAACATTTGGCCAGTTGTCACAAAATCCAAAACATTTTTATTATACCAAAAGAAATGCAATAACTCTGTGATTAATCCTGACACCATTTAGTTACCTTTAACAAGTATTCGTATGGAAACTCTTTTAACTTAAAAATGGGTTTTTTATGTTTACACTACATCAAATACAAATGTATCCCTCTTGCTTGAATCTCTTGCTATGTGTTTTTTAGATTGCTGTTTACGCTGAAATGGAAGGATCAGCATAAGACTGTGGCTCTTATAATTCAAGGTAAAGAAACGTCCATAAATTTCGTCTCACTATTTTCACCACAGCAGAAGTGTCTTGATTTTGAATGACTTAATTGTCATTTTCGTATTTTTTGAGTTGTAATGTTGTTTATTATGTTTTTAACTTATTCAGTGCCGCAGCCTCTGTGATAACGAATTATCATTTGATTTCGGCTACAATCAAACAATGATTGGTAATCACTGACATCTTCGGCACTAAATGAGTAAACACTTTATTACAACAAGCATACAGTAAGAGGTGTGAGTTCTTTGAATTATCGTCATTTACTAAATTAAATTGATTTTCATTACATTACATGGAAATCGGGATAATCTATTTCGGATTACATTTCGGATTACATTATAATTATTTGACATTTAGAGAAAATCTGGAACAGATTTTCTCTAAATGTCAAATAATCATAATATTTATCTCTAAGCGTTAAATATTGGTATATAATTAGAAAGGGATTATCCAATTTATAATGCAGTGTTAGTTTAAATACTTTCCTATGGCTAAACTAAATTTAAAGCCCATAAAGTTGGTTTCTTTAAATCACTTCTCAAAACTCTTTTTTTAGTCTTTAGGTCTATTATCTTGGTATTGTTTATGGTATGTGTACCACATGGAGAACTTTTTTTATCTTTTGTGCACAAGAAATGACATCAAAATTCTAATCTAGAATAGGGCAGTGTAAAGTTATAGTTAAATAAGGACAATTTTTATGTAAAAAATCCCTATAAATACCTAATTTTCTTTGAAAACTTGGTATTTTTAGGACTGTTTTCAAGGATGAAACTTTTCCGGATTTCACCGGATTTCACCGGATTTCCAGATATCTTGAATGACCTAGAATGTTCTCCGAATTTTTCATGGAATACTTTTCCTGTTCAAGTAAACAATAAACGGTTTTCTACCCAATATTTATAGTTTGTGATAGGAAAATTTGCTTTAGTATCTGTTGGTATCTATCTGGTTTAGGCCTGGCAAACGCGTTTTTGGGGAATCTGGGACACATCAAACCAAAAAGAGTTCCCCTAGGCGCCAACCACGGAGATACTAACAAAAGCAAATTTTTCCGGGTTTTTAAAAACTCATTCAGTTTCATCCTTGATTTTACATAAAAGTGGCTTTTTCACCATCATATAATTCAAGGGTCATTGTCCGATTGGCGGACCCTTTAATGGTTAGGGCCTGACTTACTAATGGTTGATTGCTTTTGTCGAGTGGAAGCACTCTAATTTAACATTTACCAAAATCAATCATGCTTAATAAGAGGAGTAAATCGCTGCTCATTTATTCTCTGATACATTAATTAAAACCTCTATTTGAATTTGTCACTGCTAGTAGTGTAAAAAAAATTACTGTTTATCTGTAGTTTTAGTATTGGAAATATTGTAATGACATGCTACCACTACGAATGCCCTTGATGAGAATGAATTCGCTTCGTTTCTATCAATTTTCATTCAGAAGAAGTTTCTTTGTGCATACTTTGTACATTGACACTTCATCTGATAAGAAAATGACACGATTCGTGAAAAAAATAAAAGCGAATTTTTAAGACGAACCAATAGTGTATTTGAAGGACTTTGGACGGCAATAAAATAAAAACCTGTTAGGGACCGGACCGTCCACTAAATTCGTATCGTTATAGGAACCATTTTCATCACAGAAGAAGTGTTTTTGTGCATACTAAGTATGCACAAAAACACTCCTTCTGTATGAAAATTGATACGAATTCCCATACGAATTTTGTGGACGGTTTCTTAGTAATATATTGCTTTGAACTTTTTAGGTTGAGTCAATCATTAAAACGATTGGTCTTGGAAAGAAATTATGTCGACAATTAGAACTAATGGATGTTATTCTCGTATGCCGTCGTTTTTAACTCATATCACATTTCTATATTAAATTTCTATAAAAGTTAACTTTTTTTGAGTTTGTCATTTCGTATGTGAAAGTTAAATAGTGAACTCGCTCTACTGTACACATTCAACACTCATACAGATAATACCAAGTGATTAATGTGATCAAACTCACACCAACTTTACCCTACTGGTTGAAGAGCAAAGTGTTAACTATTTGCCTATTTCTAAGCCAGTCACTTTGAATTTGTTGCGTACATTTTGATTTTAATTTGCCAACACTCCTCAACTTATAATCGCAATATTCTTGACAGGTAAATATAAACTTTTCGGTTGTGTCAGAGTTGACAAGCTTCCTAAAACTGGCATTACAAAGGCGATTGAATATGAACATAGTCACTTTCTTTTGACTATGGTACGAGCTTGTTCTTTTTTCGCTTCCAATTTTGCGCTGTTTAATTTAATAGACCTTTAAGAGACCGCTACTAATTTGAATTTATTTTTTTAGGTTCTGGTGGCTACTACATTCAACATTTTGTGTTATTTGTATATGGAAACACGTTATAACAATTTGTTTACAATTTTCTCGAGTTTATGTGTTTTCTTTCGTGTTTTCTTGAACTCTGCTCAAGCACGTCGTGCGTTTCGTTGGTTTATGAATATTGCTCCTGTTATGATGGACCTCATGATACTTCTAGCCATCAGCATGTGAGTAAGAAACTCGTATTAGGAGTGTTACTTAGTATGCACAAAGACATTTCTTCTGTGATAAAAATCGTACGATTTGTGGTACGAATTTTGTGGACTTCAAAAACGCTCTGAATTTTTTCTAAATACATTCGGGAGGTTTTAAGGTCTAGTCATAATAAGCAACTCCCTTCGAAACCTTTCGATTCGTTGTCCAATGTAGGTATTGTTGCGGTTCAACCATATAAAGGCTGTGGTCCTTTGCGCACTTATAGGTCCTTGTACCCTGTAACATGGCACACATGTTCTTTAAACACTTAATATAAAATTGATGACTTAAACTAAATCCATTTTACTGATACATCATTTTTGTATAGTTAGGGTCAGCGTTTTTCATATTTTTCATTTTTTTCCTGTAAATTTGGAACTCATGCGAATTTTTTGAATCTGATTTGATTTTTTGAAAGGCATTTAACTGTTTTCCATAAAAAAAAGGTTTTTTACTTCCTGAGGAAGCAAAGATAGAATAAAATCGTTTTTTGCCACCCCTGGTCGAAAGTGAATTGCGTTACCCCCTGTAGAAAATGTTTTCAAAACATTTTAGTTGTATTTTCTTTTCATCACAGAAAAAGTGTCGTTGTGCATATTAATATCTGATTGAAAATTGATAGGAATGAAGCGAAATTTCAGATGTACAATACTGCCTTTCTTTTATAGATATTTGTTGGCTGTAGTTGGAATGGAATTGTTTCAAAATTATCCAGCCAAAAAAGAATCGATAGGGACATCTTATTCTTTTCGTTGTGGAATAGGATTTGATACTTTTGCGTAAGAATTAAAAATTTGTATGATGTTTTGTCAGAATCCCGAATTGCTCACCAAACTTTTAGCTTACTTTCATCTACCTAGGTTAATAGCGTGATTACCGGTTGTACTTATGACTTGGAAATGCTTCTGTCCATCTTATATATAAGCCTTCTTAATTTTTTTTTCTATATTGTCCTAAGTGACCGTCCACAAAACACGTATGGAAATTCAAGTTTCATCGATGAAGAAGTTTCTTTGTATATACTTGGGGTTCGTCTCAAGAATTCCCTTAAATTCGCTTACATTCGCTTCACAATTCGCTTCATTTTCACCTTAGATGAAGTGTTATTATGCATATAAAGTATGCATAATAACACTTCATCTGAGATGAAAATTAATAGGAATAAAGTGAATTGTGAAGCGAATTTAAGCGAATTTTTGAGACGGTTCCTTGGCACGCACAAAGAAACTTCTTCTGTGATGAAAATGGTGCTATTTTCGATACGTGTTTTGTGGATTTCCAAGTACTCGTTTACATGAAGACTTTCTATAGGCAAAATGAACTGTCATGGCTTCTGTGATTGGTTAATTTTTTCCGACGGGAAATTTAACCAATCACAGAATCCATGACAGTTCATTTCGCTCGCAACGATTTTCCATGTAAACGTGTCCTAAGTACTTTTTCAATTTTATTTCTGTAGGTGTTCGTTATTGATGTTATTTCAAATGTTGAGTACAAGTAACTGGCATGATATCATGAATTCTGTATGTATAAACTTGCGATAAATTGTGTTATGAATGTTAAAGTTCCTTTAGCGATTTTTCTTCGCATGTACATCAAACTTAAATTTTCATTGGCTTTGAACGTAGAAATCAAGTTTAAGCATGTTTAATACATCTTATAGTGGGGCTTAACTTTTATGACATCTGATTTTTATATAACTATTTCTGTTAGTAAAACCTGTTAGGTCTCAACGCTATTGTACATGTACGGTTTTTCTCGCCCTATCTGTCATATCTTGAATGGCGATTGATCTTTGCTCTAACCTTTATCTTGTTTTATTTGTCTGATGATTTATCAGGCTCTAATCTAGTCCATTCGGACGCTGCCCCTTTGAAAAAATGTCTATTTTTCAAAGAAAACAAGGTATTTTTAGGGTTGTTTTACATATTAGATCCTGTTTATAGACAACATGATAGGGTAAACTAAACCTAATTTACCGATATGAATTTTCGAGAAACGTTATATTATAGGTTCGTCGTAATACCGGCAGAAAATGGACACTCGTATATTTTCTTCTTGTCTACGTTATTATCACTATGATAATCATGAAGTAAGTTCTGTTACATGTAAGGGACCGTCCACAAAATTCGTATGGGAATTCGCATCAATTTTCATACATAAGGAGTGTTTAGTATGCACAAAAACACTTCTTCTATAGTATTGATTGGGAATTTAAAAAATTGATATAAAAATTAGTAGTGGCATAGTGGTAAAACATTGAACTCATTGTTGAGCTGCCCCAGGTTCAAATCTAGACTGAGGGTCTTCTCAGTACCACAAGTATTGTGGTCAGCCTGTTCATCTGTAAAGCGGCGCTTGTTGAGAGGATTGTTAAAGCTCGGAGACAGACTAACAATAAATGGAAAGGGAATGATGTAATCTCTCCTCTAGCAGTAGGAAGTGATGTAGTTGTGACAGCCTTTGGACAGGTAAAGTAGTTAAAAAAAATCAAAAAAATCAGTGATAAAACTCATCATGGATGAACCTGATCAGCATGTCATTGCTTCATACTTTTATTTTAGTTTATTTGTAGCAATTGCGATTGAAGCAGCCAACAAACTTGGACGGTCTGCTAATGCATATAAGCCAATGAATAATGACAAGCAAGATCAAAAAATGCAGGTATAGATAAATATAGTGTCACGATCTGCCTATCTATAAGGAAAACGTTTCATAAATTTGCGTCATTCCTATCAATTTTCATTCAGAAGAATTGTCTTTGTGTATACTTTGTATGCACAATGACACTTCATCTGAGATAAAAATGAATGGCTAGTGAAACGAACTAAAATGAGTTTTTGGGACGAATCCTAGGGACCGTCCACAAAATTCGTATCGAAATTCGTATCAATTTTCATACTGAAGGAGTGTTTTTGTGCATACTTAGTATGCACAA
>JAUCNQ010115510.1:0-11187 GCA_032352715.1 Bougainvillia muscus
CATAATATAATTAAGAATTAACAGTAATTATACACCATCGCAATGCTCTGACTAGGGCTAGATCCGCCACTGAGAATGGACAAACATTACAGAAGTTATGACAGAAAAACGGAATCCCCCCCCACCCCTCGCCCAGGTTGAAATAGGGTTAAGCAATATTCTAATCAAGACTTAACCTAATTGGAGATAAAAGAGGTTTTGAAGACTTACCACCATAATGATATGAGTTTATACAGTTAAAGCTATACATAAAGAGCTGTTGAGAAGTTTCTTGTGCTTGATCCAGAAGGAGTACACGTTAATCGGCGACGAAAACTCAGGAGGCGCTAATACCATGCACTCGATCTCAAATATATTTTGCATATTGATTGGTACGACAAACATAATAAACTATAAGGTTTCACCATCCATGGCTGTATTGATGGATTTTCTTGACGCCTTATGTGGCTAGAAGTCGCAACATCGATTCAAAAACAGAAATAGTTACAGATTATTATCTGAAAACTGTAAAGTCTCTCCATGAGGTACCTAAAATATTAAACGCTGAGAATTGTACGGAACATGCATCAATCGAACCGATTCATATTTGAGTTTGGGATGTATACCAATGGAGACGCAATGGAATCGTTTTCAATATATCCTTCACCGATCAATCAAAGGATAGAAGCAGTCTGGTCTGAATTAAGACAGAATAATGTAGGGTGGTGGATAACATTCTTTGAAGTTTTGGTCCCTTTATTTATTTATTTTTTTATTTTTTATTTCTCGAATATTTATACTGGATAAACACTTCAACTACAGAGCAGCTGTTGTAAATGTGTGTCCAGATTACTATAATAATAATTACAAAAATAATGTTAAAAACCTAAATACAAATAGTGCACATAAAAATATTAAAAATTTATAGAATATATTAGCAATTAAAACTTTTTCAGACTCATAATAGCGGATAAAGGTAGAAAACGTGGAAGCAATGTAAACACAATACTAGCTTCAGTAGCAAATCAGATTTAGAGAGTAAGCACTAACACACGGCATCAAAAACATAGGCGGTTCCGGAAACACTTTTTTTATAGTAGGAAAAAAGAAACTAGTTACAAAGTACAAATGAAGTCCAACTGATACTAAAATATTAAAGGCATTCTGAAAGTGGTGACGTCACTTCTATTTTCCGGACGATTGTAAATAAAACATGTTAGGTGGTGAGTCAGAAAAAAAATGAATTTCATGAACTTCGAGAGTTTTGAGACTATCTAAAGAATACAGTTTCACTGATTCTGTAAGTGCACAAAGTTTACAGAAAATTAAAAAACAAATGAACAGAAACTGTTATGTAGAAAGAATGCTAGAGTCAAAAGTGTAACCAAAAGGACTCAAAATGTTAAGAGTAAATTAAGGTTCAAAAAGCATCTCGGCGCCTCTTAATCAACTGATATGACACAAAATAAGTTATAACATACCGCCAGTCTTTGAGTCATACAAAGAAATTCCAAGTAGTAACGCTTGATTTCGATTTTGAAGCAAGAATATAATCACATCAAACAACAACAAACTCTTCGCGTTTCACGTGCTGTTGCTTCTCAATGATAAATATACAGACATAAATTTTCCAAATGGAACGTTTCTTGCACAGAAACATGTATTCCCAAAACTCGTAAAATAATGTGATGTAAAATAACAACACTTTTTATACTATAATGAAGATCAGTCGAATAATAATGCAAACCTTGAGAATGTATAATGATTTTAGATTTTCATTTAGTTCAGTTGGCAGTTTCAAACAATAGAACAACCAAAGAGAATTTGATTAAAGTTTGAAAAAATAGAACACACTTCCTTGATTGGGAGAATTTGACGTTATCAAAATATGATTGGTTTGTTCCACTTGTGGATGTGCATGTGGAGAAGTCTTTCGTCACCACTATTTTCAAAGAAAGATTCTGTGGTCTCCGGTCTGCAGTTTCTTTCTCAATTCTGGTACAAATCATAACAAACGTTTAATTTAGTGCTGTATTGGAATTTCAGACTGCTTTTAAAAATTAAAAAGCCATAGCTAGGAACATATATGTCAACATCTTTAATCTCTTTTGAAATACTCAAATCAATGTTAACATTTTTACTGCAGCAGGAAGTTTATTCCATGCTAATGACGCTCGAAAATAAAACAAGTTCAAGTCTAAGGCAGTAGTACCCCCTTAAGCCTATTAGCCCTGGGCTTTTTAGGGTTGCTCATCTCTGGGAGAGGGGCGGATTCCGCCTCCCCCCCCTGCATAATTTTTGAACAACAAATGGTATGATGGTGAAACTTTGCACAATTAGTCTCTATCACGTTCTGAGCAAAATGACGTCAATATTTTTCTGGTGACATCATTACTTTTCTGATGACGTCAGCATATTTTAATTCCGGTGTTAATTTTCGCGAAAATAGCATTTCCTTTAACAGGTGGCAATATCCCAATTATTTTAAAAATCATTATTATTTTCGTTATCAGCTTAAAATTTGCGAAAAAATGATATATAACAATACATATTTAAAATTAAATAAAAATTCGCGAGTTTTTTCTTCTACTACCTGTTGACAATTACGTCACTACTTCCGTTCCGAAAAATATTATCCAAATTTTTTTTTACCAAGTCCTTTCATATAAACATTGGAGAAAAGTCAAAAAGTATGAGGCAAACAAACCCAGCGGTTCAGAAGTTACGTATAAAAGTGTGGTAGGGGGGCGGAATCCCCCCAGGGCTAATAGGGTTAATACAAACAATAACGCCTGACCATAAGCTATAAGCGACATCTTTTCGGTGAATAGTATCCCACATTATTTCCGAATTAAGCTTTTTGAAAGCTTCAAGCATTAACCCTATCTGACAGGAGCTCGGGATTTTTGGTCCTTGACCATGTTCTCACCGTTATAACCTATTTTGCCGAAACGCTATGATTCGGGAACTTTCGATACCTTCCTAATTACTTTTCGTGGCGACTTTAGTAAATTTTCAAAAATTTATAGGTTCTGGCGGTTTTGAGATATGACCTTTTCGTCATGACTAGTCAGAAATTCCTATACGAATCCTTTATAAAATCAATTACTAATATCTTATGAAGCAATGATCAAATTGACATGAAAAATGGACTGAAGTTTATTTATAACAAGTACTTCGACCAATTTAAAAAAAATTCATCATGCCATAATAAAATGACGTTATAGCCGTAAAAGACGTTTTATCGCTTTTGGCACGTCATAGTGGCTCAGGAAATGATTTTGAGTAGGAAATAATAGCTTATTACGGAATTTCCAGTCATTTAGATTTCACAATCTGAAATGGATTGAAAAAACTTCTTTAAAGTCAAAATTTATGGCCTAAAACGTACAATACACTAAAATTAAGTGATCGTGTTGAAAGTGCTTGCGTCAGCATTTTTCAATAACTTCATCTTGGATTCTATACCTGCGCAACGTTTTATGAAGTCATCATGTTTCTATCAGGATTAAAGCAGGGGATGGCAAAAAGCTCTCTCGTGTCAGAGAAGTTCGAAAAAGCCTTACGATAGGGTCAATATACTACAATTTTTTGAATGGATATGAAATAATTCAGTTTTGAAAAGGACACCCTCAAGCTCGGATAAGACCACTTTAAATTTGCACACCGGACTCTGCAATGTGTGGTATATAAATGAGATTGTGAGTTATCTTGCTGCAAAACATCCATACAAGAGGACAGTAGTTAAACATAGATGAAATGTATGTGCCACAAAAAATATCTATCTTCGATAAACATAAATTTCCTCTTATCCTCAAGAGAGCTTTAGTTTTTGTTGAAACATGTCGGCCAACATTCATTTGTAGATTTAACATTCAAAGAGCCTATTTTTACAGATAATGAGTTATTATCCTTCATGCCCGGAAACAACATCTTAAACTTTTCGGGATTAGGAACCATACTGTTCCATTTTAACCAGTCAATGACAATAGAAATGTCCCCTTTCAGTTGGGAGAAAACGTGACGGCACTTTGATAGGCAGAGAGTTTCAAAGTATTGATTTTTTGTTACGCTTTTGCTACTATCAAGCCTCGTAATTCCCTAGAACACACTGCACGAAATCCAGCTGTATCCAGACCTTTATACAGTCCGTATACTCCCGTATTCAGTCCGTATACGTAGGTATTAAGACAGAATGCTCGCATTCTGTCTAAATACCGACGAATACGGACTGAAAAAAAGTCCGGATACAGTTGGATTTCGTGCAGTGACATGTCATCGTCTGTAACTGAATTAAACTCAGGATGAAATTTTACTGCAACAACACTTTGACGGATTGAATATTTTCAATCGCAGAGGAGACTGGGTGCAAGGAAGTAGGAGTGTTGGTGCAGATAGTAAGAATGTCAAGAAGCTTAATGATGTTATAAGTGTGCGGATTAAATATCTTAGCTACGCCACTATTATTACTTACAACCTTACCGTTATCGCCCAGAAGAATTCGTTCCGATTTAATACTGGCTTTATCACCGAAGGATGGTTCAACTAATTTCCACAATGCTTTGGTGGTAATCCTTTGCTCAAAATAAAAGATTGCTTTTCTTGACGATTAAAGTTCACAACCAAGTTCTTTTGACGCTTATATTCAGCCAAAATGTCAGCTCTATTAGACTTATTAGCCATGTTTTTAAGAAGTGAGGTCTT
This sequence comes from Bougainvillia muscus, assembly GCA_032352715.1. Taxonomy (NCBI): domain Eukaryota; kingdom Metazoa; phylum Cnidaria; class Hydrozoa; order Anthoathecata; family Bougainvilliidae; genus Bougainvillia; species Bougainvillia muscus. The sequence goes on from JAUCNQ010115510.1 coordinate 4,684, forward strand.
AAAAGCCTTTGATAAGAAAGAAAGTTAGTTTCTAAGAAAGTTAGTTTCGATTGGTGCATGTCTATTTAATGGCGATGAAAAAGAAATCATGAAAATCAGAATAACAATAAATATTACTATTATTAAGTGAGCTATGAAGTTCACCTAAAAAATTAAACGTTAAACAACTTGCTATCTCGATAAGATTATCTGGCGTGCAGGTAGCATGGGAATTTCACTTTGAGCCAGGAATATATAACTGATGATCGATAAGACCGTTTTCCAGCGTTCCAGTGTTCATTACAAAGATTTTCTTATTTGGAAGCAACAGATCATTACAGGTTTCGTTTTTCGATTCCCAGCACGTTTTATCTTCCAAATGTTTATAAGAAAGTGTAAGAAACTCGGAGAGTTCAATATTACTCAGTTCAGAATTAAAATCATCAGCTACTATGATGTTATCAAATCATTGTGAGTAAAAATCTATGCAAGTGGACAAATTTTCAAAGAAGTATTTCAAATTCCTATGTAAAGCCACCTTTGTTTGTTCAGATTTAACTCCTACGGAATATGCTGAAAATCCTCAGGAAGTTTCCAATTAGTTAGTTGTCTAGTGGGAATAACTTCCCTAACATAAGTCATACGACTCACCACTGCTAGCAGAAATTTCCAAACTATAGGGTTTTTTAAACCTATTGATGACAAACTGGCTTTCAGCGAAACTATTGTTTAATTTTTAATAGAGATTAAAAATAAGTATAGAATTAATATTTACAAAAGGTATTAATTATACAATTTTTCTTATATTTTAAACGAACAAATTTTAGTCGTCCAAGGGTGTTTCAAAAACTTCTTCAATACATCAATCCTTAGGAACCGTCTCAAAAATTCGCTTCAAATTCGCTTAGCAATTCGCTTCATTTTCATCTTAGATGAAGTGTTATTGTAACACATAAGTGTTACAATAACACTTCATTTAAGATAAAAATGAAGCGAATTGCTAAGCGAATTTGAAGCGAATTTGAAGCGAATTTTTGAGACGGTCCCTTATGGATAAACTGTTTGAAATTAGTAGCCAGTAGTGCTTTGCCACTTTCATTTAGATGTAATTTCTTTCGAGTAAGACAAGCTTTATCAATATTTTCATTGTCGATGTAATTAATATTATGTTTTTCCCAGAATGCAGTAAGCTTTAGATTTAAATCCCGTACTTTTGGTTTTAGACCAGGTTTATCTTCTCATGTGCATAACTTTGATAAAATAACTTCAGTCTTAGTAATTAATAGAGTCTTTAGTATTTTCAACGATCGCATCCAAATTTCTCATAATATTAATTAATTCTTTGTCAGTGAGGTCATTGGTATCAATATGCAGTATCATTGTATCCGGCTTTTCATCAATAAGTGTTTTGTGAATTAAACAACACTTTTGTTGTTGCTCCACCAAAACATTCTTTGACTGAGTGTTGCGACTTGGATGATATTCCGTTACCCTCTGTACCCAGGCGTTTGATCCATCTCATCCAGTTCTATTAGCTTGTGCTATATTCTGCTTCATGATACTGTTGATTGAAGATTAACATGCATTCGCAGAATTAGTGAAATCCGCACCTTATTTCAAATAGCAGAAATGAAAGACCATCTGGAAGACCAAACACCATGTTTTCCTTTCCATGAGCATGGTAGAAGCCGAAGAATCCTACATTGACATAATCCAGACACAGCGGGATTGGAAGAGGGATTTGAAGAGGTTGTACATACCTTAATGAAGGAACACCAAACTAAAGAACCTTCTGATATATACTCTACATTCCAGTTGTATTGTTGTTTATTCGGAAGAGATTGTTGAAATAACATAAGAAACTGTGATAACCTGAGATAGCCTTTGATTTATTATACTTATTTTTATTGTACCAACAGGCAAAGAGTGAGCGGATTAAAAATCGTAAGACACGTTAAAACCTCAGATTACTAATATTCTATTGAAATCGGGAAAAGAGTTGAAGCATCATCGGCTTAAAAGCTGTTTTCAACAATTCTGTATCAATTATTGATGTGAAAGAAGTCCTAACAATTTATTTTTAGAAATACCATATAACAAAGTTTCAAGGCCAGAGGCAAGTGGACTCAGAAAATGCTTTTTCTTAGTCACAGCAATTAAATAGAAAATGTCATTAATTTTTAATTCCTTTCGTACAGACCAATGATGTAACAAAAAGCCATTAAAAACGTTTAGTTCTTCATCGTGCTGCTATGAGAAGGGGTGGATCTGCCACAAAAGACTGAACGGAAATTATTTTAAAAGACATTAGAAGCAAATTTTGTAATATACTTTGTACGTGTAAACAAGAGGAATGTTTTGGGAGAGACGAGATTTTCCAACACGTTATTGGGATGTTCAGATTTCAGTGAAAAAAATATAAAATAGTTTTGATATTGTTCTCACCGAATTTCTGACCATCAAAGACGTTTTAATATTTCTTATACCCAGTCTTCTTTTTATTTTTGAATATTGACTTTTGATTTGAATTTTGCACCTTCAACTCTCCGGTAGACGAGGACGCCCTAATAACGTTAGGGAATGTCTATAAAATTCGTTTTAAAACATGTACCGACATATTCAAATTCTTACCACTGACAAAATGTATAAACAAATGGTTTATACTCGGTATCCAGAAGTTTATGCTAAGTGCACAAATCTAACGGTATCCGGACTTATTTTCAGTCCGTATTCGTCCGTATTACGACAGAATGAGGACATTCTGTCGTAATACCGACGTATACGGACTGAATACAGGAGTAGACGGACTGTATAAAGGTCCGGATACAGCTGGATTTTGTGAATTTTATGCTGAGTGAAAAGCGAAATACAAAATATGTTAGTTTCATATTTTTTACTGCAAACATCTGCAAATATTATTATCCAACTAGATTCCTTATTAAATAAAAGAAAACTTTTTAATTGGTCAATATAAAACATCATTAAAAGGTTGTATGAATATAATATGAATGGCAACTCCTTCTTGTAACACTTTTAAATTATATAAAACATTCAGTTATTTATTTTTGATCATAAGAGAAAAAAGTTCAGTGTTTTACACTGACATACAAAATGGCTAAACTATCATTGTTACTGGTTACTTTTCTAACCATTACAGCAACATTCATTGCATCAAGTGATCAGGTAAATATTTTTATGATAAATTAGCCATACTTTCTTTTACAATAGGTTTGATTTCAATCCTAGAAGAAGCGTCTTTTGTATGAACAAATACACTTTTATTGGGATGAAAATTGAAATGCGTTTGATTTAATCTTACATTTAGGGACCGTCTCAAAATTTCGCTTAAATTCGCTTCACAATTCGCTTCATTCCTAATAATTTTCTAAGAATTTAAGCGAATTTTTGAGATGGTGTCTTAAGGTCTTTGTGCATAAAATGTATGCACAATCTACTGTATGAAAATCGTGATAATCATATATAATCCAAAACGTATTATCTCGATTTTCATGCAGTGACGACACTCCAGAGGCGGATTTAGAACATGCTTTTACTTAGTCACAGCAGTAAGTGGAGTACTCAAAGTCATTAATTTTAATTATATTATGTATGTCGCTGTAAAGATCCAGCGTCATACATAATATAATTAAGAATTAACAGTCATTATACACCATCGCAATGCCTTGACTAGGGCTAGATCCGCCACTGCACTCCTTCTAAATAAATATTGATAGAATGAAACAAATTTGTAAAGCGGTATTATATAATGAATCATTTAGTGATTTATTAATAGATCATTGTTTTTCATTTTAGTGCGTAGTGTGTATAGCAATAGGAAATCCAGTTGATTGTGAATCGTGTCCGGAATGCCTTTGGGTGGCACCCCCGGGTTTGTGTATTCTAAATGACGATCCAGGTGGTGGCGGTGTATAGATGGTAATGGAAAGTAATAACCCAGAGATATTGAAGATGCGTGTGTAGTAATATCATTATGTATTTTTTGCTGATAGGATGTATTTTTCAAAACTGACGAGCGCCAAAATAGCAGAGGACCATGACTGGATTCTGACCACGCTTAAACTTGGTCACAATAACAAATACACAGATAAACAATTACCTCTCTGGCAAACATGTCGGTGATTACTAATCATTGTTTGATTTTTCTTACAGAATAAGCAGAACTCGAACAACGATTGGTAATCACTATGGCTTACGGCACTGAATTGGTTTAAAACTACAGTCCTAAGTGGGACACTCAATGGGGACAAAAAAAACGTCCCACTTAGCGAGGGGACCACTTAAGCAATCAACTTAAGCAGGCTTTTTCATTGAAAGGCCACTAAAAAACGAACCCACTTAGTGGGGTCCCACTTATTGATGGTCTCACTTAGCGGGGTTGGATTGTATTATCATAATTGTCATCAATTTGTACACTAAACGGATTTGTGCGATTTAGTAATAAATACTGTCAAAAATAAGTTTAATCCACTTGTTTACTAGCCCTTTGATTAGCCCTTTTGCTCTGAAATTTTACGTTTTCGTCAAAAACTTAACTCTTTGTAGAAGTACGTCCTTTCTCAACATTAATTGCAATAGCCACCTATAGCATTAGATTGTTTCATGTATTTTGGACTACCTCCTTCCTGTAGTTACGTTACTTTCTTCCTGATATAACTATATCTGGTTGTTCTGTAGACAACTCTTGATCCAATTATATAAGGTCAATTTATTTTTTAGTATGTAATACCAATTCGATATACAGTGGACTCTTTATAATTCGATCTCTCGCGGGGAAGAAATAGTCGTTCTAATTATGGAGTGTTCGAATTATGGGACGTTGGCCGATGGAAAAAACTCCTTATAGGGAAAGAAAACCTGTTCCAATTATGGAGTTGTTCGAATTATGGAGAGTCGGATTACAGAATGTCCACTGTATTGTCACTTACTGTTCTAAATATATAAAGCTTAACCAATCAATTAATAGTAAAATTTATTACTGTTGTTCTCTATATACTGGTGTCTGAATCCGCGACTGAAGATTGATTTAATCCAAGCAATGCCCTGGGATCCAGATTGGCAAAAAACAAACTATGATTTATAATCACAGCGGCGTGTGGCATCGGCGGATTCAGAACATACTTTTACCTAGTCAAAGCAATATAATGGAGATTAAAAGCATGCTCAAACTCATTAATTTTTAATTACTTTTGTATGATAATGGGTCTTTAAAGACCCATTATCATACAAAAGATATTAAGAATTAAAACGTTTAGTTCTTCATCGTACTGTTCTGACTAGGGCTGGATCCGCCAATGTGTGGCAATGTATGAGTTAAGAATCTTTCTGTGAATGACATCAATTTTTAATTCATAATTGTTTTCATGATATATCACAAATAAAGATTAACTTTGAAAATGAAATATTCAAAGTACTTATCCAATTCAGAACATCTAGTCGCAGATATAACAAGTGTAGAATCAGATTCATTACTTTTTAATGTTTGGTTTCTTGTCACTCATCACCTATACCCCAGCGGCATATCCAGCCCTAGTCACAGCAACACGATGAAGAACTAAACGTTTTAATTCCTAATAGCTATTTTTTATGATAAGGCTTTAGAGACCAATCATCATACAAAGGAAATTAACAATAAATGAGTTTGAGTCTCCATTCTTCTGCTGTGACTATATAAAGCATGTTATGTGTCTGCCTCTGTTACTTTGACCGAAATCTGGGTTTACACTGCATAATTATGATGTTTTGATTATAAGATTTTATCATACAAACTGAAGAAATGTAAAAGTAAATTAGAACTTAGGAACCGTCTCAAAAATTCGCTTAAATTCGCTTCACAATTTGCTTCATTCCTAATAATTTTCACCTCGGATGAAGTGTTATTGTAACACTTACGTGTTACAATAACACTTCATCTAAGACCAAAATGAAGCGAATTTTAAAGCAAATTTAAGAGAATTTAAACGAATTTTTGAGACGGTTCCTTAATAGGTCGTTTGATAAAATAAGTAAAGTATAACCCTTTTATGCCTACTGTCCATTTCAATGGACATTTGGACATACAAGCTTTAACTGTCCTGAATCATTTTGCTTCAAGATTGTTAAATCGCGAGTGACCATTTTGTGACAATCGGGCGTTAAAATGTAACGTAACGTTTTGATGAACATTTCTCTTGCTGTCTATTCGAAGATGCAGATTCACATTTACATTCATTTTTACTAAAACAAGATTTGTCCTTAGAAAACAAATGGATGAAACTCATTCCCAACTATAACCAGTAACTACACCATGGACGCTAATAGGTGTGAAAGGATGATTTCATCAGATGACGTCATCAATGATGTCAGAATTTCGCGCAAAGAAAACAATAATGTAAAATTGAATATGAATATGAAAATCTATTACTAACCCAACCGGTGGAGAGCCATGAATTTTATTTATTTATTTAACAATATTTATACAGGATATAAAATGCTTCAGTGCTTATATGCACTGTTATCAATGCATGT
>JAUCNQ010115521.1:0-11187 GCA_032352715.1 Bougainvillia muscus
GCTTTTACTTAGTCACAGCAGTAAGAGGGTTACTCAAAGTCATTAATTTTAATTACTTTATGTATGACAATGGGTCTGTAAAGACCCATTGTCCTACATAAAGTTATTAAGAATTGAAAAATAATTGTACTCCATCGTAATGCTCTGACTAGGGCTAGATCCGTCACTGTAGGTGGTGAGAACTTTTCTTCTTTCTATATCCATGAAAGGCCACAGGGTATCACATTTAGTCACTCGGGCATAACTTTCTCTAAAGACTTTTCTTGGAGAGGCTACATTGAATCAAATGCTAAATCAGTTTCGATCAATGTTAAATCTTTAAATCGTGTAAGAAATTTCCTGAGAGGAGATCTGAAAGCATTATCTATCTTTATAAATCCGTCCATTGAATACTGTTGTTGTGGTGTGAGATGGCGCTCTAGATGACTGTCTCCATCTGTTAGATAGAATTCAGTTAGGAAATCTATAATGCTATAGCTGGTGAACTTCTTTCTAAGCTGGTTACTCTCTCTCACCGTCAGGGTATTGCATCTATGTTTCCTTTCCAATAAAATTTTCATGGCCGTAGCTCTGCAGAACTATATTCACCCGTCCCACCTGTTTTAACTCTCCAATATATTACTAGCCGTTCACAACGTGCACACTAGTTCACTAGTTCACTTTCACTGCACAAAATCCAGCTGTATCCGGACCATTATACAGTCCGTCTACTCCTGTATTTAGTCCGTATACGTCGGTATTAAGACAGAATGCTAGCATTCTGTCTTAATACCGACGAATACGGACTGAAAAAAAGTCCGTATACAGTTGGATTTCGTACAGTGTTTATTACTAGTCTAATAAAGTACTTTATGGTAACAGCTTACTATCTATCAATCGTTATATTTTTACCCAATGTGAATGCCAGAAGGACTGTTTTTGTGCAAGCTAAATGTGCAAAATGACACTCCTTCTGAAAGAAATTTGATCCGAACTTCCATACCTTACAAAACACAATCTCTCGTCGCAGTTTTACTCAACGTACTGAAGGTGAGTTTTTTACAGTGTTAACCCTATTCCTGATGGGCGATTTTCACAACTTAATCCTGGTGGGGGGGACTTCTCACAGATGTTCTTTAAATACTTAAGAGTACATAAATATAAAATTCATGACGTCAGCATTGTTTTTTTTGCTGACGTCAGCATTTTCGTATAGTATGGTCTGCATTTTTCCTGATTTTCGCAAAAATCGGTTTTCCCCCTGTAACTTTTGAACGCATGCGAATTTTTTCCATCTGATTTGATTTTCTGAAAAGTATTAAACAGGGCTTTCATAGGTAAGCTTTCAGAATTGGTTTATTTTCACTCCTTCAGGTAGTAAAATTCGCCTAGAAAGTTAAAATATTCCAATTTTTTGCTACCCACGGTCAAAAACGGGTCTCATGGACCCCTTGGAATCTTTTTTTAAAAAGATACTTAAAGTTCTAAACTTTCAGCAAATTTGATGAAGCCATTCAAAAGATATTATTTGCATTTTTGCCCCCTCATCAGGAATAGGGTTAATTCATGATATCCAAAAATGGTCACACGTACTTTAACAAACCTGCGGCATATATTTATTTATTTATTTAACAATATTTACACAGATTATAAAATGCTTCAGTGCTTGTACACTGTTATCAATGCATGCCCTGATGTCATAAAAAATAATACTAATAATAACAATAAAAATAATCATAATGCAATTGAATCATCATAATACAGTTGACTCCCGATAAGTGGGACCCATAGGGGATAAGCGAAAATGGTTAAGTAGTAAAAGTACCTTATCTGTGACAAGGGACAAATGAAAAATTAGAGACTCACAGGACTCACAAAATGGTTCAATCAAGCGAGAGTACCATTAATCCGAGGTTCCACTTATCAGTATTCAACAGTAAAAACAATAATAAGGGAGAAAAGTATCGTCAAAGCATTAAGATTGAGACCAGGAGTCACCAAAGGCTAGGGATTAAGAGGCTATGTAGGAGGATGGTGATCGAATATGGACTCTCAACCTTAATACATTAACTAGAGTCTTAATAGAGGCCAACATCACCATAATCAAGTACACAAAACATCCTCTAGTATGTAGAAGTATGTGACAAAGACACATTTCCCGAAATAAGGACGGCTCCATATGTTGGTCACATTATTGTGATTTTTAATCAAGAAAAAGGATTTATCACACTTCGACGGATAGCATAAAACTATAGGATTCTTATTTCGCGATGCAAATGATTGAAAACGACTGCTTCGCGATAACAGATAGACTTTTAGTAGACTCAAGCTTTATCTTTGGAATTTTAATGATCAGGCTGTTATTTCGAGTGTTTTGGCTATGGTTAATAAGTTGAAAATAATTGTTAAAATTATCGCAGGTTATATTGATAAGAGACTTTTTGACTATCAGACATATTTGGATTTTCGATAAGTTCATCATTACTGGAAGCTTTAGATCAACGTTAAGGCGAATCTCCATATCGATAGCTGTTGCCCGCGCGGACCGCGCGTGCTTAGCAAAGCGTGCTCAGAGAACGTAGCGAACAATCTCTATTTCTTGTTATTGAGTGAGAATTCAACCAATCAGAATTTTTTTTTTATATAATTCTAAAAGCGCAACAACTTTATTGCGCATGCTCTGTAACTTGTCGCCCTGCCCGCGCGGTTAAAGCGATCGATATGGAGTTTCGTGAGACGATTTCAGCAGCACGTCTTTGCAGTCTTTCTATACGATGGATGTCAGTTGCACTCAAATTAAATGTGATTATATTGGTATGTTTTAGTAGTGGTACGATCATAGATTTATAAATAAAAGCTCCCTCTGTTGATAGAGATGGTCGGATTTTAAACAAAAGACGTAGACGACCAGAAGCTTTGCTGTACGTTTGGTCAAAAATTTCATTTAGATTTAGGGTTTGGTCTTGTATTATTCCAAGATATTTATATTTTGTGGTAAAGTTCACTAAAACACCATTTAGATATACACTTAACGATCTATCTTTCAATTTTCGACTAGTCCCAAATAACATGGATTCGGTCTTGCCTTTATTCAGGTTAATAATTAAATCATTTGTTTGAAGTCAGCTTGCAAGAGCTTTTAGGTCATCAGCTAATAATGTTAGGATGACGTCTGTTGATCGTGCAGATACAAAAAGCACAGTGACGTCTGAATATTTTATTATCTCAACATGAACTAGGTGATCGTCCATGTCGTCAATATGCATGATGAATAATAGTGGGCAAAGAATTGACCCTTATGGAACTCCAGATGTTATAAGTTCTTCCTGTGAGATGGTACCATTGTAACTGACAACCTGTGAACGATCGAATAAATAATAAGTGAACCACTCCAGTTCTGTAGAATGAACACCGAATGATGGTAGTTTGTTTAGTAAGCATGAATGCGATACAGTGTCAAACGCTTTTGATAAGTCTACAAATAAAACTCCAGTAAGCAGTCCTTCATCCGTGTTTTTACGTATTTTGTCAAGTAACAAAGTTGAGGCTAACTGCGTAGATCTTTTTGAACGGAATCCAAGTTGCGAATTTTTTATGAGTCGGTTTTCTTCAAGGTATTCGATAAACTGCTCATGAACTACTTTTTCTAACACCTTTGATACCGCCTTTTTTAAAGGTGACCTTTGCCTTTTTCCACTCTGATGGTTTACAGATGGTACTGCTGATGTTCGTAAACTCAAATTAATGACAAATGTTAGATGTTCGCTAATAACTGATGCACTGTCTTTTAAAATACCAGGTGGAATATCATCTATACCAGCACCTTTTTTGCGTTTCAATTCTTTAAGTTTCCTTTCAACAAACCGGTACTTTTCTAAAAGTGAATCTAGATTTGCAGTTGTGAAAAGGTGTTGCAAAATATTTCCAAGCAAAATCTGTAAACCAAGCAAAACCTGTTAACGGGAAAGACGTCCTTTTAAGTTTGTTGACTATTGTAGAGGAAACCGTTTGCAATTTTGGTTTTTATTGGTGGTGGTTTTACCACTGATGGTAAAAGATTTGCTGGTGTTACTGTTTTCAGATATCGGAAACAGCGTCTTTACTGTGTTCCAGAATTTACGAGGATTATTTGCGTTTTGTGTAAGCTGTTCACGATAAAATTTGATTTTTATCAGATTTGATTAGGTTGTTTACTCGATTTCGTTGACTTTTATATTTTGTCCAATCATTCTCTGCACCAGTTTTTCTTGCTTTACGGAGAGGTTTGCTTTACGGAGAGGTTGGTGAAAATAGTTCAACTGAGGTAAGGATTGTAAATTTAATGTTTTCCCAGGCTGTTTCTGCAGTTAAGGATCGATGAACGGGGGTGAAGTCTTTGCCTTCAAGATGTTTGCAAAAGGCTTCTGCATCGTAGTTTTTGTAGTCGCGTGTAGTTATAGTGCGAGGGTGAAATTTGGTACTATTTAACTTATGCATGCATCCGATTAATTCGTGATCACTGAAACTGCCCGAAACGGCGGCGGTGCGGCATATTTTTTGTGATCTGTTGGTGCATATTACGTCAATAAGTGTCGATGTGTCTTTAGTGATTCTAGTAGGTTTATCAATTAATTGTTTCATGCCATGTAAAGTTAATAACGCTTTTATATCTTTATCTGCCGATTTACACAAAAAATTACAATTCATATTCCCTACCTTCTGCTAACACTGTTGACATCATAACATTAAATAAGTTATCGAAATCTTTTGGAAGATACTTAGACCCAGATGGGGGCTTATATATGGCAAGTATTCCTGAAACTAAAGCTCATATAGAACAGTAATGACTTTTATATATAATAGCAAAGAATAAACAGCCCATAAAACCAAGCAAGACACCAATAATAGCAAAAGTATGTTCTGGTGCAAAAATTTCATGCCTTTCAAATTCGTAATTTCTTTTAGGTCTTCTAAAATATTGATGTTAGGATTGTCAACATTTCTAACGAGTGATCTATTTGCACAGTGCGAACATACTCCAGGTTCACGAGCGTCATTAAAACATAGTACATGATACATTATTTGACATACCTCACACTGAACATTAGGTTGTTTTTTCTAAACAGTTTTTCGACACCCATAGCATACAGTTGGTCCTGAACATATGTTCGACATCTCCACATATAGTGGACAGGTATGGTGCATAAAAATGACCGAATTGTGCACATTTTGTTAAAAGCATGAAACTTGGCAGGGTAACTCCCTATTACATAACAAATAATTTTTGATAGGGTGCTCACGGTAGGTGGCACTTTTGGCCTGTTTATTTGATATTTTACAGACCAGACTAAAATAATGACTTATGGATTCAAAAAAACATGCATAGACTTTATCTTGACTGATTTTGTTGTCATTTCACCCCAATTAAGGTCTTTACTAACGCCAAATATATTCGTTGAGTATTAGACTGTAAATTCCATAATGGTAATTGTATTTTTGTATTTTACGGACCAGGTTGTTGGATTTTACAGACCAGATTTTCCGAAATGTATTATTTGTGCTAATACTTAAATTTTATTGTGATTAACATTGGAGGTGATGTTTTTGCTTCTGTATATACCTCTTTTTAGACCAATACCCATAATAACAATAGTCTGCAGCATCCAAGCCTTCCCTAACCTTGATAATTTTCCCCAAAAATAAAATTAATTTTTGCGAAATATTTAAAAGCATATTGAATAATTTTAAGATGCTCAGAGTCAAAATATTATTTATTATGTATTATGTATTATGTATTGTTTCTGCGATAATGCAGCAACTCATTAATAATGCAGAAAAACTCATTGCTATTTTTTAATGCTCTTATTGAGTATTCATAACCTCCTACGCATAGTTTTTCTCTAAGTGTAGTTTTATGGCATAATTAAAATCTATGAAGGAATGTAGGTTAACACTTGAGCATATTTATACAGAAAAGAAGTTCAGTCATTAGGAATAGTATGTTTGTGAACTTAGTAGTAAGCACCTATAATAGTTTGTTGTGTTAGAGTTGAACAAGTGTTATTTAATTTTTCAAAGTCAACTGATACTAAATTTAACCTTCACAGTACGTATCAAAGTGAGCATGCATACAACACATTTTTTTCTTGTTTATGTTTAGTTAGATATAAAAAATGAGTAAAAAAAGGAAAATTGAATTTATGTCACCAATTAGAGCACCACGACAGACAAGTGATGTGGTGATAGAAATTGACTGGTCAAAATGTTTTATATGCCAGAAGCAAACAAAAGAAAACTTGCAATGCTCGTATAATGCTAAAAAGCAAGATTGTGAACAAATAAAATCTACTTACATTGAAATCGCTGCAAGAATGCTTGAGTTTCAGAATGAAGGTGTTATGCCAATTTATATAGACTTTTCTGCATTATCTGGTGGTGGAAGTTTGGGACAATCACTGTTTGATAATCAAGCTGGTCATCATAAGTCTTGCAAGTTGTTATTCAGCAGTTCAAAGTTAGCAATGATGGTGAACCAAGAGATATTGACCCTCAGTTATCCACAGAAAGAAATCTGAAAAAGCTACCGCTGCAATACGCTGAAATTAAAGCAGCTTTTCTTCCATCCACAGTTAACATCCCTGACTCACAACCTACAGTAATAGAGGTGACAGATATCATCGCCTTTGATGACAATTGAAATTGGCTTGCAGCAGTTAGAATGCAAGATAACGAATCATTAAAATATGTGTCATGGGCTGCCTATCATGCTGCATATATGTCAAACTTAAAAGTTCACCCTGATATATCTGCACTGTTACCAATGTGGAGGGAGTCGTCTAAGTCTCCGGCCATGATCAAGCATTCTCTCATGGTCATAGCAAAAGCTGTAGAGTTCCTGAATCTAGGACAGACTCCAGTTGTCACTTTTGACCAGCCGCTGTATGCAATTGCAAAAGGACTTCAATGACATTATACAAGTCAATGCAAACAGTTTGTCATGATGCTTGGGCCCCTTCACACAGAGATGGCGTTCCTCATTACAATAGGGGACTTGTTAAAAAGTAGTGACTGGACTACACTAATCATGAATGCTGGTGTGACAAGATCTGGAGTAGCGCAATCCCTTCTCACAGTTCATGATGTTGCTAGAACCAAATATGCCCATCAAGTTACTGCATGTACCCTTGATGATTTGATGCACCAAGCATATTATGAGTGTGCTGCTGCTGAGACATCTGATTTAGAGAGTTTTGACACTTGGTGCAAAGGCATGGAAGTAAAAAGTCCAATGTTTCAATATTGGTCATTAGTGCTGAAAATGGAGCTACATCTTCTTCTTTTTGTAAGATCAATCCAGAAGCAAAAATTTCAATTTTTACATATTATCTGTTGAAAAACTTTTGCCTTGGTTTTTTGCACTTGATCACTCCCATTATGCACGTTGGCTGTCCGTACATCTTTATGATATGAAAACATTGCATTACGTAAATTCACAAGTGTATGAGGCTTTTGTCAATGATGGGAACTTTGCTATTTCAAGAACTGCAAATCTGTTTGCCCATGGGGCATTGATCAATGTCATGAACAACTTAATAAACTTGTGAAAGGCGATGGTGGTGCAGTTGGTCTTACTGAGGATGAAGATAAGCTCCGAAGATGGATGGTGTGTGGCCCTGAAGTTGCACGAGTAATAGTAGAATTTGAGGAAAATTCAGCTTTGAAGGGAACAGTGAAATGTGAGTACAGACATCATGAGCAGACTGCATCATTCCAAAAACGTTTCAGAGATCATGTTGACAGACTTACCTCTGAGATAAAAAAGCTTGGAAACCCATTTATTGATAACGAAAGTTACGATTTAATTCAGATAGATACAAGAGATGTCATGGATGAACCGATTGTAAAAACAATTAAAGAGATTGAAGAGATTGGAAGAACTCAAGCTCAGAACTTCATGCAAGAACGATTAGCGAAGACAGAGAAGGCCATCGATGTACCAATAAAAAAGAACAAACTACGACTCTTTTCCTCTGCAAACACATCATCTCAACAAATGGCAAGCAAAGTGAAAAGAAAGAATTGAAGAAGGATATGAAAATGTTTGCAAAACTTTATATAGCTACGCAAGTACGAGGTGGTGATATTCAAGAGCTTTTCAGTCACGAAACTAGAAAAGAGCCCCCTTCTTTATCAAATAATGAGGAAATACGCTCAGGAAATAAAGCAGACCTTTTACCATACCTGAGAGGTGATGAAGAGTTATCAGCGGAAGAACCTGCAACTGAAGCTGCCGTGTTAGAAGGATCAGCCCTTGTGAACATGTTGAAACCTGGTAATGCTAACACATTCCAAGATTATGCTGATAATGTCTTTTCTTCTGCCGTGAACAAGGACGTTTCAAAATTTGAAAGGGTCGATGTGGTATTTGATACCTATAAGAAGGACAGTTTGAAGGGAACAACACGTAAAAAACGAGGAAAAGGTATAAGAAGGAAAGTTAAACCAAACTCACAGCCACCAAGTAATTGGTCTGCATTTCTCAGAATTGATGACAACAAGACGGAGCTGTTTCGAATTTTATCAAATACAGTAGTACAGTCAAGTCCAAATGATAAACTGGTACTCTTTGCATTTGATCAAACCGTGAAAGCTAACCGCAGTTACGATATCAGTAACTTATCACTATGTCTGCAAGAAGAAGCTGACACTAGAGTGTTTTTGCACATAAAGGATATGGCCAGACATGGTGCACGGAGTGTGAATTTGAGAACAGTGGATACCGATGTTGTAGTTATTGCGATTGCATTGTTTTCACAGTTACATGTAAATGAACTATGGACAGAATTTTGGTTCTGGAAAAAACAAAGTATTCTATCCTATTCATTTGTTGAATCGTAACCTTGGTGAGGACAAGTCGAAAGCTCTACTATTTTTCCATGCATTTACTGGTTGTGACCAAGTGTCATATTTCAACTCATGCAAGAAGAAGATTGCTTGGAAGACTTGGACAAGCTCTCCAAAGTTCACAGATACTATACTCAAGCTAAGCGATACACCATCAAGTCAAGACGTTGTTGATGCTTTACCATCTATTGAACGTTTCACTGCTGTTATGTACAAACGGACCATTAAAACCTTCAGTGTCGACGAGGCAAGACGTCAAATGTTTGTAAAGGATGGCAGAGACCTTGAAACAATCCCTCCCACATCAGCAGCACTTTTGGAGCACACACTAAGAGCAGCGTATATTGGTGGATATGTTTGGAGAAAGTCACTTGAACCCTGCCCATTGTTACCAAATCCAGTTAATTGGGGTTGGGTTCAAACTGACGAAGGATACAGACCATTAAGGACAAAGTTGCCTGAGGCATCACTTGTTATCCGTGAGCTACTCAAATGCAAATGTGATCCAGAGAAAGGTTGTAGTGGCCGTTGCACATGTGTTAAAGCCGATCTACCATGTAAAGAATTATGCAGGTGTAATGGAGACTGTGAACACTCTTCTTAAAAGATATATATTGATGTACTTTTTTGGATATATGACATTTTGATGTTGATCTTTCATAGACCAAGGGACCAGCCCGGGATGACGTATGTATTAAGCTACTGTAGACAGGAGAACATTCAAACAAACTTTCTCAACTTAATCAAAATTTGCAACGATTGGCAGTGCATTAAAACCAAGATTTGAGTATTTGAAATATGGTCTTTTTTACTACCCTTAACTTTCTGATCTGCAATTAATAACTAAATGCTTTTAGCACCTAGCCAACGGCCTTGTTTTTTTATAGTAACAAGGTCAAAAAACATATTTCCAGTACTAAAGAATTTGTTTATACTCTTCCAGAAATACTTAAAGTTTTTCTGTTATTGCATGTAATTTTACGTACGGACTCAGACTCAATTTTGGTCTGTATTTTATCCATGCTATCCAAAAATACTGTGTTGAACAATTTTAAACCTTTTGTAGTCACAATTTTCTGACTAGATCACTTTAGAACACTAAAAACCGCACAATCTGGATGTTATATTTTACTTTGAGGCTCTCTCGTATGTACAATTTTGATCCCAAATCTGGTCTGTAAATTATCCCTTGAATTTTGGTACCGTCAACTTGTCTCACTGAGCACCCTATCTTAAATCAATCTACTAAAGCTATGTAACAACTGTGCAAAGTTTCATGCTTTTAACAAAAAGTGCACAATTATTTCACCATACCTGTCCACTATTAACAAACGGGAAAGTCTGAACAAAACTATTTTAACAAGTTCTAATCAACCTTACAAGATTTACAGATTTATGATTGAATGATTATGTCGCCTGCGACATTTTCACGATATTATCATCCAATCAAATTTGGTGGCGGGAATATAAAATTAATTCAAACAATTGACTAGTATTTTAAAGCACGTGCTGAAATTAACTTCTTTTGTGAAATATTTATTACTCTTTTATTGAATTATCGCCCGCTGAAAGCGAAGGTAATTCTTTGATATAGATGTTGGCTCCTCTCCGTTCTCAGAAATGTACACGGGCATGGTACACCAAGACCACGATAGCCTACTGCTGCCTGTCGATTCTGCGCCAGCGTAGCAAATCAATCATACCAGGTAGGCTAAAATCTACAGAAATCGAGTCAAAAAACCAGACTTGTTGCACGCCCAGCAAGGCGAGTAGTTTTCAAACTTGATAAGAAACAAATATTTTTTGGATGATCCATCAAATTATGTTTTACCAACAACTGGACTGTAATGCGTGTAGCGTGGAAAGAAATCGTTGAAGGTCAGTTGTGCGCTGAAAAAGCACCACACATGTTGATGCTGGCTAGCTAGCTAGAAGCCCAGGCTGTGCGTGATGTGTGTGGTGGTGCGTTCTGTGTCATCAGTGAGTGAGGGTTGTGCATTTTAGCTTATTTAGAGAATTCTAATAAAAATATAAAGTTTTTTTTTACAAATACATTCTTTTTTTTACATAAACTCAAATTTTTTCTAGGAATGATTCTTTTATTGAAGTTCTTTTGTTAACATGTATATTAAATGAGTTATATTTAAAGCCTGGTTCACACTGGGCGTTAATTCCTCATAAAAGAGTTATGTATATACTGTATGTTCCAGGCCCGGTGGAGCCGGGGGAGGGGGCTGGGGGTGTAGCCCAGTGGCGGATATAGCCCTAGTCAGAGCATTGCGATGGTGTATAATTACTGTTAATTCTTAATTATATTATGTATGA
>JAUCNQ010115532.1:0-11186 GCA_032352715.1 Bougainvillia muscus
CAGCGAATGTGTTATTCGATGCTCATGTAGATTATGTAAATTTTAGATTATTTTTTATTCACATATTTTGTTGGTATAAATTAGTCATTGTACTATTGTTTTTCACCAACGTAAAATAAATGTTTTACTTACTTACTTACTTACTTACATTAAATTTAGATGGGATTGAAACAACCGGACTATGGGATACCGGTAGTATGGTTAGTTTATTGTGTAAAGGTTGGTTGGAGAAAAACCACCCTAATGCTGTGATACACTACGTAGAAGATTTCGTAGGCGACCGTGGCGGTGTAGACATGCGAGCCCCAAATACCGCAAACATGAAAGTCGTTGGAGTAACGTTGATGAAAACAAATATCGAACCTGTGCAGGAATCGATTACCGTGCCGTTTTTGATCGCGGAGTAAGATATCGACACACCCGTGATAGGGTATAATGTGATAGAACATATGCTACGTAGAGCTGAACACCCGCGCAAATATGGTTACAAAAATGTTACCGGTCAACATCGTTACCGCAAGAGAAGTGACGGAAGTCATTAAAACAACCGAGACATGGTGTTTGGGAACGTCAAAATTTGTGGTAATCAAGTGGTGCCTAAAGGATCAATGGCGTTTATTAAATGCAAGGTAAATTTTGGAGAAATGAACAAACAAAGACTGCCTGTTTCATTCATACCAATTTAACTACAAATGACGACCTAGTGCTTACGAAAACCATAATTACACTCAAACGAGGAAAAAGCAATATCATCAAGATCCCATTTCAAAACCCCACCACTCGAAATGTCTTTATGAAACACAAGGAAGAAGTCGGAACATTGGAGAGAATTGGCTCTATAATTCCAATCCAGATGACAAAAGGTAGCGCTGAAGCAGATGTTAATTTGGTTAATGCAGAAGAAACTGAAGGAACCAACAGTAACATTGGAGAAAAGTGGCTACCGTATGTTAATCTTGAACACTGAAAAGAAGACCAAAAAGACCCTGTGAAAAAAATCTTAAGAGACAACTGCGACGTATTTTCTAAAACGGAACACGATATCGGGAAAATTCCTGATTTTCAACTCAAATTAAACCTTGCGGACAACACACCGGTTAGTCATCAATACTGGAGCATCCCTAAACAGTTGTATACCGAACTAAAAGGGTATTTAACAGACCTGTTATCACAGACCTGTTATCAAATGGATGGATACGCAAATCATACTCGCCGTATTCCAGCCCGATGGTATGCGTGCGCAATAAAGACGGAAGTATAAGACTTTGTATTGACTATTGCAAACTAAACGAGGAAGTTATACCGGATAAAATGCCTATTCCAAGAATACAAGATATTTTTGATGGATTGGGAGGTATGTCTTGGTTTAGTACATTGGATATGAGCAAAGCATATCACCAGGCCTTTATGCATCCAGAATGAATATCGCACACCGCATTTTCAACACCTTGGGCGTTGTATGACTGGCTGAGAATTCCGTTTGGATTGTGCAATGCTCCGCCGGCATTTCAGCGTTACATCAATGATTGCTTGGCTGGACTACGTGAAGTTATATGTGTGCCTTATCTTGACGATATTTTATGTTATGCAAAGACTTTTGAGGACCTGGTCGATGGAACAAAAAATTTCTTTGCAAGGCTACGAAAACATGGAATTAAACTTCGCGCTGATAAATGTGAATTATTTAAACGTAAAGTTAAATATCTTGGCAAAGTTTTGAGTGGAGAAGGATATCAGAATGATCCAGCTAATACTGATGCAGTTGAAAAATTAAAACAAAGACCCGAAAATGTTGGTGATGTTCGTAAACTGCTAGGATTCCTGGGCTATTATCGTGGTTCAATCGAGAACTTTTCACGCATTGCAAAACCACTGTATGACCTGATCACAGACGATTCAAACTTGGCTAAGACTGGTAAACGAACATCTCAGAAAACAAAGGGACAACGTTCTTCAAAGGAAAAGGTTTTATGAGAAGAAAAACACCAAAATATCGTTAACATATTAATTGAAAAGTTGAAATCACCTTTAATAATGATGTATCCGGATTTTAATAAACCATTCATAGTTCACTGTGATGCAAGCGAAAGTGGACTTGGGGCAATCCTTTACAAAAATGTGAACAAAAAATTGAAGATGATTGCTTATGGTTCAAGAACACTTAAGCCTGCAGAGAAAAATGATCATCTCCACCGTGGCAAATTGGAATGTTTGGCTTTGAGATGGGCCATTACAGAGAAATTTCGTAACTACCTTTGCTATGGTTTACCCTTCACAGTATACACTGATAACAATCCACTAAACTATGTTATGTCATCTGCTAAGTTAAATGCAACTGGTTTACGTTGGGTTGCTGAATTGGGAATCTACAACTTCAAGATTAAGTATAGACCTGGTAAACTAGCAGTTGACGTTGATTATCTATCCAAAAATTCCCTACCAGCATGTATCAAGGAGTACACAGAAGAAAGTGGTGAATTAGACTGTAAGGCATGTGTTAATGATGTTACAGTTATGTCTTCACAATATATACCATGTCATCCTACACTGATAGAAAAGCAAGATAAAAATTATACACAACAGGAAGTTTTGGACAAAAAGGAGCTGCTGAGCTGACAAGAGATGAGAAGTATTTGTATCGTTATTATGCAAAGTTGTTCATAAATGAAGATAGCTTGCTATGCAAAAGAACAGCAGAAAACCATAAAGTAATACTTTCTAAAGATTACCATAAGCTAGGATATCAAGAACTTCATGAAAAAATGGGTCATCTTGGACAGGATAGTGTATGAGTTGGCAAAACGAAGATTTTACTGGTCTGGTATGCAGAGTGATATAAAGAGATATGTTACAAAAAAATACAAGTGTATAACCAGAAAAAACCCAAACATAATGCCAAGAGCGCCCTTAGTAAGTATTACCTCAACATCACCTCTGGAACTCATAACAGTCGACTATTAACATTTGGATAAATGCAAGTGTCGAT
The DNA here is from genome assembly GCA_032352715.1 of Bougainvillia muscus. Classification (NCBI taxonomy): domain Eukaryota; kingdom Metazoa; phylum Cnidaria; class Hydrozoa; order Anthoathecata; family Bougainvilliidae; genus Bougainvillia; species Bougainvillia muscus. Next base: position 2,987 of record JAUCNQ010115532.1, read on the forward strand.
ATGAATATCTTCTAGTCATTACTGACCACATTACACGCTTTGCACAAGCATATCCAACTAAAAACAAAACTGGTAGGGCTGCAGCGAACACATGTTCAATAACTTTATCATGAACTATTGTTTTCCAAAGCAAATTCTCCATGACCAAGGAAAGGAATTCAACAATAAAATGTGGTCCAGACTGCAACAACTAAGTGGTATTAAACAATCATAAACCACAAGTTACCACCCAATGGGCAATGGCCAATATGAGAGAATGAATAGGACAATCATCAATATGCTCAAAATTCTCGAGGATGCTGAGAAATTGGACTAGAAAACACACACCAAGCATTTAATGTTTGAATATAACAGCAAAGTACATAAATCAACAAGTTTCACACCATACTATCTAATGTTTGGACATGAAAGCCGGTTACCGATTGACATCATGTTTGGCCTTGAAGATCAGAAATCGAACGACATGGTTGAAAGATGAAAACAATCGTTCAAGAAAGCATGTGATGCTGCATCAAAGAATGCTAGTTATGGTCAAAAATCTCATAACAAAAAATTTATGGACCAACTATTGAACTTGGTGATGAAGTATTTTTGAGAAATGTGACAGAGAGAGGAGGAACAGGAAAATTACAATCATTTTGGTCAGAAATCACATACACCGTTCTGGAAAAAAAGAACAATCTATCTGTGTACACCGTGGTTAATGGAAAAAGAAATAAAAGAACGATTCATCGAAATTTAATGTTAAAAATTGAAGGAGGTAAAAGAAGATGATGGTGATAAAGTTGATAACGTTGTTAGAAAGAAAAGTGAAAAGAAGAAAAAGGTGAGGTTTAAAGAGAAGAAAGGTGAAGGAGATAGGAGAGTTCAAACAGATGGATAAGATGAAGAACAATATGATTTAGTCATTGAATCAAGATTGAGAAGAAAACAAGACGAATCCATACCGTATAAATGTGATCCTGAGAAAGGATGGGGAGGTGCGCAGTGCGCAGGTGAAACTGTAACAGACTCCTTGTATCACAGTACATCAGAGCAATGGGGAGCTCAGCCTATAGGTGAATCTAACGCTGACTCCTTTTACGAAGAAGATGAACAACAATACACGTATGATGATAAGAACGAAGAAGATGAACAACAGCAAGATGGACATGATAATGAAGAAGATGATGAAGTACAAAATTTGATGATGAATGATTTAAATAATGATGATGTAAATAATGATGTTAATAAAGAAGATATAAATGACGATACCAATGATGATACAAAATTAAGAAGATCTGAACGTACACGATGCCAACTACTGCTACTGCTACTGCTACTGCTACTGCTACTGCTACTGCTACTGCTACTGCTACTGCTACTGCTACTGCTACTATGTTATCACATCAATTCGAATTCGATCAAATCTTGGTATTATCAAAATCAAATCTTGGTATTATCAAATCTTGGTGTTATCAATATCAAATCTTGGTGTGATCAATATCAAATCTTGGTGTTTATCAATATCAAATCTTGGTGAATGCCGAATTAAGTTATTGGTAGTACGTAATCCTGATCATCGGTTTGTTTCGTATTCGTATCATTTTATATCTAATCTAAAACAAAGAAGAAAAACGCAATGAATCATTTAATAGTTGGGCTGTGTGTTGGAGTACAGAATATGACTGGCACACAGATAAATCATATAAAATGTCAAATTAGAATATTAGTCTACACTCTAGCTTTGTTTGGTTATAAAACTAACTCTTGTTCTCGCAACATGAGTCTGTTGTATAAGTCAGACATAGCTATAGTTTCCCCTGCAGTAGCTGACGCCATGTTTGTTTACATTCACTTACATTCTTGTCTTCTTGTCTTGATATGTCAGCACTGTTTGCCTTAGTCAGCTCTTTTTGCATGTCGCACCATGTCCTAGTGGTTTGTGGAATTGGACTGAGCCTGGGAACTTATGTATGTATGGATGTTATGTGCGCTAACAAAAAAAGTACAGCTATCTAGTCAACGCATCTTGGAGTCATTAAAGCGCAGACTAACATGACGAAATGTGTTATTTATAGAAAGACAACTCTTCCCCGTTGGAGTTGGGCTTTGATACTTGGCACATATATGAAGCCTGATCAGAGGGTTCCACTACGTATGTTCACGTGTCACTGGTATGACGACATCATGACGTTATGAACTATTTTAGAAAGACACTTTCCCGACACTGCTTAGAATAGACTGGACTGGCTAGATGTGTTTCTTAGGTTGTTGTGCTCAAGCAACTAGAATTTCTTATAAAAAACAATAACGTATAAGTAGAATCAACAGTTTTGTTTCTTCATCTCAGTGCTTTGACAATTTCCGGATCTGCTTTCATGTTTAGTATAGGTCTATACAACGTCTAAGTTTTATATTTACTACGTAAAGGACTGACAAAACATCCACGTAGTCTACGAAACATGTAGAAACTCAGTGGCGGATCCAATGCTATTCAGAGCATCACGATGGAGAACAAGAAGTGATAAATCCTAATTACTCTATGTACGGTGAAAGGGTCTTTGCAGGCCGCCACCATACATAAAGTGTAATTCAAATAAATGACTTCGAGTCTCCCTTTTATTGATGTGACTATAGGTAAAAGCATGCTCTGAAGCCGCCTCTGAAACTAACCAATAATTTATATGAATTTCATTCAAATTTCTTCTTTGTTCTTTCATGTTAAAAGAGATATTGAACGTTTGTATTGTCAATTTAACAAAATTTAGTCTGCTGTAAGATATATTAATTGATACTCGTCAGTAAAGTGAAGGTCATGCATCCTTACAGCTTCAAGCTAAAGCTCTGCGTAAACCCTTTACTTGGGTGGAAAAGATTTCCTTCATGCAGATACTGATATGCCCCGTTTTGTAATACTTGACACGTTTAGTAAAAGCTGCCACGTTTTGTAATACTTCTGCCCCGTTTTGTAAAAGCTGCCACGTTTTGTAATAGCTGCCACGTTTTGTAATAATTTTTCCCCGTTTTGTAATAATTTGTAATAACAAAGCTGCCACTTTTTGCAATAACATTTTTGCCACGTTTTGTTATTTTTGAGCTGCCACGTTATGTAATACCACCCTTGCCACGTTTTGTAATAACCCTTCTTAAAAATTGTCCAATGACTACGTAACCTGGCAAATATTCCCAAATCGAATTTTATTTTTTATGACGTCATAATGACGTCATCACCAAAACTCAGTACCGGTTTATGATAATGAGAATCGGAAAGCATGTCCGGAGAAATCACCGCAGAAGGGCGATTAGATGCTGACTGAAAGTAAGTGACGTCATTAAGCAAATGGCGTCATGATTATGTCATTAACGACTTCAGGAACGGGTTTTTACGTTGGAGTAGGACTTAAATACTTGGTTATACAACATAAAAATAACAGGTAATATTCAGGAATCTATGTCTGAGAAGGCAATATATGACGTCATTATGACGTCGTCATGACATCTTGGCTCAAATCGAAAACTGGGTATTTACTGGAGACGGAGGCTAAGAAACTCATAGGCTTGTGATAGTAGATAGATAGATAGTAGATTTATAATATCGTGAAGACGTCAATAAATATATAACGTCATGATGACATCATTTACGTCAATCATTCAACTGAGAACGAATTAAGCCGTTGCCTGGAGTGAGACTTAGATACTTGCTTACACAACAGATTACAATGGTCGATACCTATGCACCATAATTTGGAAAGGCGATACATGACGTCATTATGACGTCATGTTGACTTTATCCCCTAAATCGAAAACGGAGAAGTGAGAATATGAAATTCGGTTCAAATAGATCGAACATAGAGAGACAATTGGTAGCTTGTGATAGTGGAAGTTACGATATGATGACATTATTAAGTAACGTAAAGACGACGTCATTCGTGTGATTGATCACGTGAAACTCGTTCGCAGGGCCTCTTGTTGCTTTCTGATCCTGTGATGAGTTGGCCAACTTTTCGAATTGTGAGGGACTAATGTATGAAGTCATTATGGCGTCATAGCTACCTAAAGTGCATTTATTTTCGCGAATTTTGCCTCAATTCACGAAATTTTATGATCGCGAAAATTTTGAAAAAGACATTTTTAAACATTTTTATTCCTCTCGGTCCGTAGGAACCAGAGAGGTTTGAAATAAGCGGCGAGATGTATGTGTATGTAGGATGTGGGTTAACAAAAAACTCGAACTGTCTAGTCAGCGCATCTTGGAGTCATTAAAGCACAGGCTAATGCAAACAGTGCTATTTTTAGGCTTGAGTTGGGCCTTGATACTTGGCACACATATGAAGTCTGGTCAGATCATTCCACTGCGTATGTTCACTTGTCACTGTGATGACGTCATCGTGACGTAATGAGCTATTTCTAGAAAGACAACATCCCGTTGGAGTTTAGCCTTGACACTTGGCACACATATGAAAATTGGTCAGAGGGTTCCACTGCGCATGTCCACGCGTCACTGTTATGACGTCATCATGACGTAATGAGCTATTTTTAGAAAGACAAATTCTCCTTGGAGTTGGACCTTTATACTTGGCCAAAAGATAAAACCCGGTCAAAGGGTTCCACTGCTCATGTCCACGTATCATTGTGATGATGTCATCACGACGTAATGAGCTATTTTTAGAAAGAAAAATTCCGGTTGGATTAAATTAAGAAGAACAACAGTAAAGTGTAAAATAAATTGAATTCGACGATCTGATGATGCTATGACGTCATCTCAAACATAGAAGCTCAGACTTTTTCCTTATATTCAGATATCAACCTCATCCCCAGGGCTTTTCGCTTTTTATTAGAAAAAAACCGAAAAGCTCTGTGGACGAGTTTGTTCAGATATGTAACCAAATACGGAAGGTAGGTTTATAACTACATGTAAATTATATCACTGAAACTCTGTTAGACAAATGAAAAGAAAGAAAAAAACGTTTAAATGTTGAAAATAAGAATATATTAAGAACAATTTGAAGCTGAAATTTCCAAAGAATTAAGAACATTGAACTACAACCAAAATCTACTGGTTCTTATAAAAAGAAAGTGTAGACAAAAAATGCTTTATCAAAATATGCTTTATCAAAATTTGTGAAATAACTCGCATTCTGCAAGGAGCGTAGGACCTAGTAGTCCGATGAGACTTTAGTCTTGCAAACTATTTCCAGTCGGAACTACAATCCTGGTCAAAATATATTCGCAATAGTGCTATGAAATTGACGATACGAGCACCACAAGTTTAACTGTTCTTGTTTTTATAACCGTAGATTAACAAGCCTTTGTCACAAGCATTGTTCTGACAAAGTTTCACATGCACACGTTGGAGCGTTTCTACGCGGCAAAAAAGTCCAAAGTGTCAGTGCAGTTCTTCCCTAAGCCAGAAAAACTGTAGGTTGCCATAAATTTTGACCAGGATTGTACATCAGATCCCAAATCCAACTGTCGAATCCAGAATGATGTCTCTTCATGTGTGATCACTTTGAACCAAATTTCATATTCTCACTTCGCAAGAAAATAACCGTTTTCCATTTAGGCGATAACGTCAGCATGACGTCATAACGACGTTTATTTATTTAATTCTGATTATTTATACAGGATAGTCACTTCAGTGGTCATACACTGCTAACAAAGTGGGTCATTCTTGTTTTGGGTAGTGGTATTATTTAAAGCTCCCATTTGAGCTACGGACAACACTGATTGAACCGAAAAAGCTGTCATTGGAATAACATATGACGATTACGTCATATGCCGCCTTTCTAAACAAAGGTGCGTAGGTATCGCCCGTTGTACCCTGTTGTGTAACCAAGTAACATCATTTCATATCACTTCTACCATCACAAGCCTAGAGTGTCTAATCACGTCTGATATATTTGGACCAAGTTTCTTAGCCTCCCTTTGCAGTGAATACCCAGTTTTCGATTTGAGCCAAGATGTCATCACGACGTCATAATGACGTCATATATTGCCTTCTCTAACATACATGGCTGGATATCACCTTTTGTTTTCTGTTATATAATCAAGTATCTAAGACCCACTCCAAAGTAACACCGGTTCCTAAAGTCGTCAATGACGTAATCATGACGTCATTTGCTAAATGACGTCACTTACTTTCAGTAAGCATCTAATCTCCCTCCTCGGGTGAATATTTCCGGACAAGTTTTCCGAATCCCATTACCAAATACCGTACTGAGTTTTGGTGGTGACGCCATCGTGACGTCATATTTTTTATTTCGAATTCCGATTTGGGAATATTTGCCAGGTTTCATAGTCCTTATAGCTACTTTCAATATACTTTTTAATTTTCATTACAAAGCGTGCCAAGGGTGGTATTACAAAACGTGCAGTGGCGGATCCAGCCCTACTCAGAGCAGCGCGATGAAGAACGAAACGTTTTAATTCTTAATAGCTTTTGTATGATAATGGGTCTTTAAAGACCAATTATCATACAAAAGCAATTAAAAATTAATGAGTATGAGCATGATTTCAATCTCCATTCTATTGCTTTGACTAGGTAAAATCATGTTCTGAGTCCTCCTCTGACGGGGCAGCTCAAAAATAACAAAACGTGGCAAAAATGTTATTACAAAACGTGGCAGCTTTATTATTACAAATTATTACAAAACGGGGAAAAATTATTACAAAACGTGGCAGCTATTACCAAACGGGGCAAAAGTATTACAAAACGTGGCAGCTATTACAAAACGTGGCAAGTAGTAAAAAACGGGACAAAACAATACAAACAAGCTTTAAATTTTCGGAAATAAAAAAATACTGAATTTAAAATTGCCGAAAAAATTGTAAAAATAAAATAAAAAAATATTGGGGGGCAATCTTCCGGGGGGGGGGAGGGGGGCGGGGGAGATATACCTGGGGGCAATTCACCAGGGGGAAATCCACTGGGGGAAATTTACCGGGGGGCAATTCACCGGGGGAAATCTTCCGGGGCCAATTATACCGGGGGGCAATTCACCGGGGGAAATCTTCCGGGGGGCCAATTTGTTGGGGGGCAATTCTCCGGTGGCAATTCTCCTAGTACCGTTATTTGGGTTACTTCTCTTCAGTTCTAAACTTTTTATCCCGGTAAATGCCCCTTTTTCGAGCAATACGGAAAATATTGCCTCGTTTAGGCACAGCTTTCGTGAGCTCGAGTACACTAAAATAGTTGGTCAGTGTTTCCCTCACCTTCAAAATCAAAATCGAAATAGGTTTTATAGGGTTAGCAGATATATGTTTCGTAGTTTGTAGATTTGTATAGAAACTAATATGTTGGGGCAAGGAGCCCGAAATAAACGTCTGAATGAATACTGCAATAACAGAACTATTCTTAAATCATTTCTTGAAGCTGTAGTATCATGATGATAAGATGATAATACATGCCAGATGCAAGAACTAACTATGCGATGCTAACGATTCCGGGACGGTATTGGTTTTCTAAAACATTATTTCCAAACTCTTCTTAATACCTTACCTGGGGGAATAAAAAAGCACCGAAATTCCAATAAAAAATCTTAAACAAGATATAATCCCAGAAGTAAGTAATCTTAAGATACTGAAATACTTAAAAGGACAGAAATACCTTTTTTGGCCCTAGGGAAATGTTCTGTCCTTCCCATGCTTTATCTGCACTACCTGCAAGTAGGCATTCAGCAGCTGAATACGTATATACCGATACCGATTACTTATTCCCGCGAATTTCACAACATAACAAAATTTGCTTTATAACGCTATATCATAGTTAATAGAAAATACTGCTTTGGAAGTTTATAATAGCCTATTGATTTATCTTTTTGTTGAAAATTTCGGTGTTTACTCAAGTATGAGCTTGCACAATAATTAACACGGGATATTTTTTAAGTCAATTCTCTGCAAAAAGTAGAAGAGAAGGTTAGAACATTTTTCCGTTTTTTAATCATTTTTATTGGATTTATGAAGGAAAAAATGGATTGTACATAGAATCAAATACGGAAGCGTACGGAGCGTATTGGTGTCATGATTATTTCACCACTTAGAACACGTTATCTAAGTGATAGAAAAATGGCATACGTATTTTTCACCACTTAGTTTTCGCTAAGTGGTAAAAGAATCATTTATGAGTTTTTTCACCACTTAGTTTTTGCTACTAAGTGATGGAAAGATAGATGCGCATGATTTCACCACTTAGTATTCACGTCTTTACTAAGTGGTGAAA
>JAUCNQ010115543.1:0-11184 GCA_032352715.1 Bougainvillia muscus
TGTTTTTGACGTGTTGCTGAAAATAATTCCCAAAAAGCTAACGCTTGGCTGAACGTAGACGATTTTTAACCAAATTTCTAATTTTAAAAAACATTGCTGAATACACCGATTGAGCGTTTTTGTTTACCGTTATAAATTTTGGAAATTTTTATTTTTAGGAAATCTGTTGGACATATTTGAATTCTTCGTCAAAAAATATGTCTATCGTGAAAATTAAAAGTTACAAGTTAAATTGCGAAGATATTTAAAGATTAAAAATTTAACACTATTTTGACCGTGAAAATGTTTATTAGAGTGAGATCTACCTCCGGTCAATACCATATATCAATGCAGTCATAGCTATTAACTTGAACTATTGACTCATTTATAAACGCGGAACCCAAATATGGGCATCAATTTCGTCAAAACGAATTTTAATGATAATACTCAAAAATCCATAATGGAAGACGCGTTGGAACGCTAATTAATAATTTATGTAAATGGCAATGACGTTCTAATTCACCTTACGATGACGTCATCTGTTTTCTAGATTGAGATTTAATAAAAATCCATCTCCGTGTCAACACATTAAACTATTAATTTCCGTTCAGGATACCAATAGAGAAAAAACATCGGAGACGATGAGTCACACTGTTTCTCTAAAACCAAGCCCTTCTTGTTCCTCAACAGACTGTCGCTTCTCGTTCCTTAGAAGACACTTCTCATTCCACATCTCAAACTCTATTTGAATACTCGATATCTCGAATAAATCTTCCGGTCCCTTGGTCCTATCACGCACTAACATCACGCACTTGATATCTCAAACCATCGATATCTCGCACTATATTTTTCCGGCCCCTTGAGAGTTCGAGATATCGATAGTCGACTGTATGTATATCTCTAGCCTCCTCCTCCCCTAGAGATAGGGTGCAACTACTGTTCAGAATTAGCCTTCTCCTCTCCAAGAGATGGGGTGCAACTACTGTTCAGAGTGTGTGCTGTTGTTGTTATAGTAAACAGTTCATCTGCATTACAATCTACTGTTCACTTCTCAATTCAAGACTCCATCCAGTCTCCCTCCACCTTTGACTGAGATGACGACGGGTTAATATATTCACTTCCTAATTCAGACTCCATCCAGTTTCCACCTTTGACTGAGACGACGTTGGGTTAATATATTCACTTCTCAATTCAAGACTATATCCAGTCTCCACCTTTAACTGAGCTCCTAGCAAGAGACCCTGGTTACGAGGTTGGGGAACGGTGCCTGAAAATGATGTAATGGCTGTATATGACGTCATGATATCATTCACGTGGTAAGATATACTTTATATGGAAGAACATCGGACAGGTAATGCTCATGCAAAGTTTCAATGCCTAAAGTCATTGTGAACTGGAGTTATACTTGCTCAAACTTTGTAAGGATTTGACCGTAATTAACCGAAATTTTGATAAGTGGTCTTGACTACTGACCTATAACTTCTGTTGTATTGAAGATATGGCCCTGAAACTGCCAAAACATGTAAAATAGATTTATATTAAAAGTCACTAAGTTTCAAATGTTATAAATAAGTGTTTCAAAAGTTACTAAAACATTTCCGACAAAGGGGGGGTTATTTGCAATGCTCAAAAATCCATAATGGCGGATGTAAATGTCGGATAGGTGTATAACAACGAAAAAGAGACTCAGTTACAGTATTGCAATTAATTGTCTAAATGTACGGTAACAGGCATAACTTTATAACCGCATTACTTCTTTCAAGTTAATATACGAATTCCTAACAGTATTGTTATTTCCTCAAGGATTTCTCTAAGGATAAAATAATTGTTCAATCGTTTTGTTGTTAAGTGTCGTCAAAACAAGATAACTGATAAATATGTATGAATGTGTTAGCTAATTGATTACATAAGTATGAGGATAACCTTTATATCCAAACAAATATCCTCAGAACACTCTTTAACCTAGTCAAAGCAATAAAAAGGAGAATAATAGACATTAATTTTTAATAGTTAACAATTGATCGTTAGCCTTTTAAAGGCTAATGATCAATTGTTAACTATTTAAAATAATTAGTTTCTCCATCTTGTTGCTCTGACTAGGTCTAAATCCATCACTGATTCGGTCATTTCAGGAGAGAAAGTTTAAATAAATTCCAAAAGGGAAATCAAAGCATGTCTTTACCTATGGTCACAAAGGTGAATAACTTTTGACCTATGCATATCTATGGTACAAAATCCAGCTGAATCCGGACCTTTATACAGTCCGTCTACTCCCGTATTCAATCCGTATACGTCGGTATTAAGACAGAATGCTCGCATTCTGTCTTAATACCGACGAATACGGACTGAAAAAAAGTCCGGATACAGTTGGATTTCGTGCAGCGTCTATGGTACCTACAATCCCGTGCAACACTATCAACTAAGTGTTCCAATAATAATCATTTGAGAACCACAAGCGTAATAAGTTCTTTCATTTAGACCATCTAAAAGACGGTTTTCTTTCAGCTTTCATGATCAGCTTGCATGATCATATGGTAGACTAGACTTGTTTTGAATTGCGACTCCCTTGTGGTATATTGCAAACAAGCCTTAGTGCGTCCTATAGCCAAATACTCGATTTGCAGCCATAATTGAACACAAGGTCCAATTAGTTTATCTGCCCAAATGGAGAGAATTTATATTACAAAGTTTTACTTCTAAATGTTTAACCGTTTTAATTTGTCACTTTATCCAAGGTGTCAGGAAAGTAAGGGCAAGTCAGAAAAACCTACCCGTCTCATAAATGTTTGAACACGATTGTAGTCACTCCTGTTCTGTCGCGATTTGTAATAACCGTCGCAATTTGTAATAACCATCGCAATTTGTAATAAACTTGTCGCAATGTGTAGTAAACTATCCATCGCAATTTGTAATACCTTATCGGACAAAACTTTGTCGGACAAAAGTGACGATTTTTTTTACTTATAAATTCAATGATTTCGTAATTTTGACAAATTCCCTTAGTTATTGTGAAGTAAATAGTGCAATTTGTGTGGGTTCTTATGGTAGATGAACAAATACAAACAATAAAGACAAAACAACAAAATAATAACAATTTTAAGTTGTTTTTTTGTTTAAGTGAAAATTCAAAAATGGACTAAAACATTCGTCGGACAAAAGTGACGAAAATTTTGTCCTGCGAAAAATTAAGTCCGACGAAAATTTTGTCCGACAAAGTTTTGTCCAATAAGGTAACTTTTTGTCGCAATTTGTAACAACATGACCTGTCTCAATTTGTAATAAACCTTGTCGCAATTTGTAACAAAGGGTGAAGCTCATGCAATTAACAAAGGTATAGCGGAGTTGTTCCAAAAGGACATCACAAATATTATTTGTGGGGAGATATGACGTCATATCATTGTCAATATCGACGTCATCAATGACGTCATAATCTATTTTAAGAAATGCAGTTTCTGATCGAATGAGAGGCATTGAAACTTGGAGCATGAATAACACACGTTACGAAAATTAAATTAGTGCACATGCGCAGTAAAAAACATATTGATGTCATCCATGACGTCTAAGGGTCTTTACATAAAAAATGTTTCCTTTACGAATTGAACGTATTTACTTTATAGAAGAACGTAATTGGCAAATGTCCTTTACCGAAATATCAAGTTTTAATTCATAATTCAAAAAAGAAACGTTTCAAATACAGACGCATAACGTCATCGGTTACAAATTTATTGTGGCAGATCTAGCCCTACTCAGAGCAACAAGAGGAAGAGCTAAAAGTTTTAATTCTTAATAACTTTCTGTATGATAATGGGTCTAAGAGACCCCATCATCATACAGAAAGGTATTGGAATTAATGACTTTGAGCATGCTTTGAATCTCCATTTCATTGCTGTGACTAGGTAAAAAAATGTTCTGAATCCGCTCTGCAGAAGCGGATTCAGAACATTTTTTTACCTAGTAACGTGCATTTTAGTTTTTATCAATGACTGTTAGAAGTGTACTAAGATTTAATGTCTAACTGGAACAGGATCTATCGTTTATAAAATCAACATATTACGTCATAGATTACGTCATCATGTTCGCCATATATTGTCATGTATTATCCGAAGTGGAGAACATGTTTTTTCCTGCAGTGAACGGATGTCTAATTGGGTAATTTGAAAATGCTTTAGTCGTGTGCCAAGTTTTAATCTGTTATTTTTACCGGAGCTATCGTGTATTAACCTTCAGTCTTTCATCCGATAACAAGACAACTGCAGGTTGTTCAATTAGAAGACATGAGTTTTCATGCAGTGAAAAAGCAGTTATTTATGAAAAAATAATGATTTCTTTCTGGGACTACACAGATTGACGAATGTTCAAATTTTAATTATATATCTATTAACAAACTGGTTTCCTTATTTGATTTTGTCAAATTTTTTGAAACATTTGATATTTAACAGTCATGACGTCATCATATTGGCTTTAGCATCGTCATTAAGTCGTTACAATGATATTAAGACGTCATGACGTCATCGTAATGATCTTGTTAAGATTACGCCATAAGAATGATGTCGTCACAAAACCTGCAGTTGACCGTGATTCAGGTATTAATCGTAATTTGTTAAGTCCAAAAAGGTTTATTACAAATTGCGACAAAAGTTATTACAAATTGCGACAAAAAGTTATTACAAATTGCGACGGTTATTACATATTGCGACAAATTTATTACAAATTGCGATGGTTATTACAAATTGCGACAACATTTATTACAAATTGTGATGGTTATTACAAATTGCGATGATTATTACAAAATGCGACAGAACAACTCCATTAACTAAGGGTTCATCTCAAAAATTCGCTTTAATTCGCTTCACAAATCGCTTCATTTTCATCTCAGATGAAGTGTTATTGTGCATACAAAGTATGCACAAAGTATGCACAATAACACTTCATCTGACAGGAATGAAGCGAATTTATAAAACGAATTTTTGAGACGAAGCCTAGCTTATTGTACGGTAGCCAATCATAGCAATAAATAAAGATTCAAAGAAATTACTTTTTAATTACTTGTTGTAAGTTATTAAGAATTAAAACATGTAGTTCACCATCGTGCTGCTCTGACTACGTCTGGATCCACCATCGAGTTCACCATCGCGCTGCTCTGACTACGTCTGGATCCACCATCGAGTTCACCATCGTGTTGCTCTGACTACGTCTGGATCCACCATCGAGTTCACCCCATCGAGTTCACCATCGTGTTGCACTGACTATGTCTGGATCCACCATCGAGTTCACCATCGTGCTGCTCTGACTACGTCTGGATCCGCTACCGAGTTTACCACAACGATTATGCGGTTTGTAATTTGCAATATTTTTAGATATTACGCATTGTAGTGGAATGATCTAACCATTCTTCATATTCAATGTGGGAACGTTAAACTTATTTAAAAATCCAAATATACATGACTTCTAAAGTGGGTGGATTTTAAACCTAACAAACTTTATAGCTATGAACTGTCGTTTAATTGCTTTTAACGAGGTTTTAAGATACCTTCACCAGTTGTGGCCAATTGTGGGCGAGATATTTAATGTTAACTGTAAATTGTCTAATATATTCTTACACTCGATGAGAACAAGAAAAGATCTAATAAATAGTAGCCTTTCTTCTAAACAGGTTGTTGTCCCACCTTTGTTTTCAAAGCTATTCTCATCTCAGTTTTAAATTACACGTCCAATTCAGTACCTTAGTCACAGCATCGCGATGGAGAAAAATTGTAGCTTAGTGTACGATATTGGGTCTTAATCCTGTTTCTCCTGAGCTCCCGCGAGAACTTATTTCCCCTTGGAGAGGCATATCTCTCCTACCTAACTCCCATCAGGGTAACTTGAAGTTGAAATTTGGCACACATATAGTACTCAATAAGTACTATCTAAAACACTAATAGATTTTATTCTGAAGTCATCAGTTTTTGCTGACGTCTGCAATATTTATCATAAGCTTTTTCAAGATAGAAGGGCTGGATATGACGTAATGGCTGTATATGACGTCATGCAGCTAGTCACGTGGTGACATACATAATATGAAATTTAATTGTCTAAAGGCATTGCCAACCGGAGTTATAAGGATTTGGCTGTAAAATAACCGACATTTTGGTTGGTGGTCTTGACTAATGTGACCTCGACCTCGATCCCAGCGCATTTTGTATCCTTCTTTTTTTGATAGTCGAATCGACTATCCAAAGAATCAGAAAGATACAAAATGCCCTGGGATCGAGGTTGATGTGACCTATTACTTGCCAAAACATGCAAAATAGATTTATTTTAAAAGTGACCAAGTATCAAATGCTAAATATAGTGATTTAAAACTTATTAACAAAATTGTGACAGGGAGGGCATGTCCCCCATGGAAAATAGGGTTAACAGACTCATATCATCGTACATAAAGTAAAATTAACGACTTTGAATCTTTATTTACTTATGTGACTGGATAAATGCATGTTCTGAGTCTACCACTGGAATCCTTGTCGTTTTCTTGCTAGGTTTTGATCAACCAACAGATATATGTGGTCACAAGTTGTTGTTCTAAGCCAACAACAACAACAGCAAAAAAACCTGGCCCTGGGAATAAAAGAGAACTAAAAAGGGTTTTTTAAATACACAGAAAATATATGTCTTGTCATTTTTAGATTTATAAAAGAAAAACTATATATACATCTATTTGGTTGGTTACAGTACGTCCAGAAAAATCTTTGACATTAAAAGATGTTTTTGACCTTTCTGACTGCCACAATAACGTTTAAACATAATGGTAGCCCTTTATCGCAAGGTTGTCTTAATTTTGGATATTTACAATAACGATGTCAAGGCTTTTTGCCTTTTTTATCTGTAAACAGCCCTGGTGGGTGCAGAGCACGTTTTGACCTAGCCAAAGAAATAAAATGAAGAACAATAGATTTAAACTCTTTAATACCTTATGTCCATTAAATAGTCATACACACTTACGGTTCGTCTCATAAATTCCCTTCATTTTCATCTCAAAAGAAGGGTCCTTGTGCATACAAAGTATGCCCAATGACCCTTCTTCTGAGATGAAAATTGATATCAATGAAGCGAGTTTCTAAAGCGAATTTTTGAGACGGCTCCTTAAACAATCCTGAAGCATTTTTCTTCAGAGTTGTTAAAGAGTGTGTGACCATTTTGTAACCATCAGACTCTCACATTTTGAATCGTAAAAGAATGTAGGTTCCGTAAATAATGGCTAGTATTAAAGCACTATTTGTATTAAAAGTTAATTATCTCAGTGCTCAACTAAGTCTAAATCCACAAGGCAAAGACACGTTGGGGTCGAGGTTAATTGATTTACAATTTGAGTACAATAACATCTTTTTAATTTTACACATATAATATGACTTATATATATATTTATAGGATGGTATCGCTAAAGGATTGTTGACGAAAACATTTATTCCACTGCGACAACTTGAATCAACCAAACAAAGAAAATCGCAAAGAAATTCGGAAATCTAGAGAAACTCAAACAACCTGTAGAAATCTGTAGAAAATTTTCGATTTTGTCAGGTTCTTGGATAACATTTTCATATTTATAATAAGGAACACACGCACGATTTGTTAAAATATATCGTATATGCACACACGATGATCGGTTTTCAATCTTTTTTTAGCACACTATCTATGGATTGACAGTTCTGGCTTTATAGCAGAATGGACTACAGTTGGTTATTTTTGCCACAAGTGCGCTTAAATATGTATCCATTGTTTATACTTATAACATCTTCATCATGTCATAGCATTCTCTACATTAGCCTTCCTAGGTAGACCGCGCTTTCGTTGCACTTCGCTTGGTCTACCACCACTGCTATACTTTATGCGTTCACGGTAATACTAGGACCACCTTGTTTTTTTTACCGTCGCTTCGGATATTCACGTTAGTTATTGGTAAATGCGCATGCGCCAGCATTTCAGAAAACTGAAATACTGTGAACGCAGAATTGGACCAGTGGTGGTAGACCAAGCGAAGTGCAACGAAAGCGCGGGATACCTAGGAAGGCTATCTCTACATGGTCTCTTAAGACATCAGCATATCAAATGTAATTTTAATGTCTATATTTAATATTAACTCTGGAAATATATATATAAATTAATTTTTGCGAGGCCTTCGGTAACAGGTTTTTATCTCCATACATCTCCGAACAGTTTCGGCACAAATACTACCAGCTAGAGGATCACGAGCCATCTTGAAACATTGGATGAAGTCATTGTCACAATCACTTTTACAGATGGAATTCTTCACCTTACGAAAGTCTTTAAAGCATACAGAAACACAACTATTATAACCGTTGTTACACGAGAAACTGACATATTTTCTTTTCACTGTACTAGCTATGCAATCATCATAAAACGAACCACATGTTTTATAGCAATGCTTTTTTGGTGCAACCTTAAAGAAACAGTTTGTATGGTCGTTCAAGTATTCCTTTCCACAAGTTGTAAGATCATGTTTTTTATTACAAGACGTTAAATTTTCTTCTGATTGCTCGGTACACGTTAATATTTTTGGTTTAGCCTGTGTGTTGGCAATGTAGTGAATACCCATGTAGATAAACAAGGTGATCAAGTCTAAAAAAGAAAAATAGCGGAATTAGACCTAGTCAAGGCACCAAGATCGGGACTAACCCTTTAACGCCTGATTGTAACAAAATGGTCACACAGGATTTAACAACACTGAAGCAAAATGCTTCAGGATTGTTAAAGCATGTACATTAAAACCCAAAAGTTTCGGCGAATAAAATTTTGAAAATGTTATGTTTTTAGCGAAAACTTGCCAAAATGAGTCGAAAATGATCCTTAAAATGTTCTATCTGTCCTAAAACATTTAACGGATTGCGAAAACGCTAGGATTCGAACAAGAGTTTGACCTCAAAAGTTCCGTTTGTAATAAATTGTGTTAAGGTTTAGACATTTCAATATCGGCAGGAGAAAAGAAACATCTGCATTGACCAACTATCAATGATAAATATGAAAGGGTTCGTGCAATAATCACTGCAGTCTTGACATTTTTATTTTCACTTCCCCTAAAAAGTCCAAAGTTTATCAGGAAAAAAGTACTAAAGCAGAAAGTTTCGGAGTGACAAACTTTCGGACTGATCGAAATTTCGGACAAATAATGTTTCGGACTAATTTTTATTCGAAAGTTTGCCACGCCGAAACTTTTTGGTTTTAATGTACAGTCAACTCCCGCTATCTCGAACTCCCAAGGGACCGGAGAATAAGTTTGAGATAGCGAGAAGTTCGAGATAGCGAAGAAATTCATAATTTCAAAGTTTTCTGAGAATCCTCCCTGTCGCAATATCTCGTAGTCCATTAAAGTGTCTTTGGTGGAGTTCATTTTTAGCATTGTTGCAGGCTTAAAGCCTGCAACAATGCTAAAAATGCACTCCACCATGCTCGATTTTTTAGAGATTTGTTACCCTTTCGCAATATCTCGTAGTCCATTACACTTTTTAAGTAATGTTTTTATATAAGTTTACTTTTTGACATCCTCCTTGTCTGAGTATTTGATTTTGTGTATGCAAAAAACATTCGATCGAACACAAAATAAAACAAAATTACACTAGAGTCATTTCTATGAGCTGAATTCTTTGAAGTTCGAGATAGCGAATGAAATGTGCCGAAATGTGCCGTGGGGACCGAAAATATGGTTCGAGATAGCGGGAAGTTCGAAATAGCGCGTGTTCGAGATAGCGGGAGCTTTTACAAGGCGTCCGACCGTAAGCGCTGAAGGGACGGAGAACTTTGTACGAGATATCGCGATGTTCGAGGTAGCGCGTGTTCGACATAGCGGAAGCTGACTGTATGTCCATTTAATACGACACTAGGCGCTAAAGGACAAAGACTACTTAAGGTTTATAAATTGCATTTATATTAAAAGGCTTCAAAAATCTTTTTAAAACTTTATGACTTTTGTAGGTGTCCATTTTATTTATTACTTTGGCCATATTGATAAAATAATGTTCTTCCTGGATCCATCTATGTGAAACTATATGATCTTTATTCAATAAAGTAACATGCAGTTGTTCGTAGGAAAACACATGATAATATGCAGAGGCGGATTCAGAACACGCTTTTGCCTAGTCACAGCACTGAAATGGAGATTCAAAGCATGCTCAAAGTGACTACTTCTAATAGCTTTCTGTATGAAGATGGATCTCTTATACTTATACAGAAGGCTATTAAGAATTAAAACGTTTGACCCTTCCTCGTGTTGCTCTGCACTAGGGCTGGATCCACCACTGATATGTTGATGGCTTGTGATCTTTTATGATTTCTAATATAGTGTAAACCCTCATCAATAATTAGAGGCTAACTGAGAACATGCTTTTACTTAGTCACAGCTATAAAATGGAGACTCAAAGTCATTCATTTTAATCACTTTAAAAATGATGATGGGTCTCTAAAGAAACATCAACATACAGAAAGCTACACACTTTTTTTATAAGAATGTAGTTTATAAGAATATTGAGGCTCATATCTGCTAATATTTAAGAATAAATTAAGAAAAAAACTCAGGATCAAACTTATTTCATGTCAAAAAATATTCTAATCTGGAAAAAGTCTACAATATATTCGCCTTGCTCATGTCCATTTCCAGCTGAATGCACCAGAAGAATATACTCTAAATATCTATGTCAGATGGTTGCCACTTTGTTAGGAATGTCAGGAGTTGTCAGGAATTTGAGATGTTTTGCTAAAATGTCCCATCCATTAGAGTGACAACCATGTCATTAAATAAGAATACTTTAAGAATATATCAGGCTCAGAATCGAAGAAAATTAAGGTATTCTCATGAAAAAAAGTGTTAATTCTGTATTAAGAATTAAAACTTCTATAGTTCTCCTTCGCGATTCTTTGGCTAGGGCTGGATTCGCCATACGGTAAACTCTATATAAATGGTGATGGTTTCTTAAGATCCATCACCATATATTAAGTTATTAAGAATTAGAACTTCCAGTTCAATATGGTGACCTGCTAGGATACTCTGACCATGTTTGAATCTAAACACAATCTCAAATATTTCAATCAATAGGTGCTCCAACATTATTCATCGCAATTGTTAGAAACGATGTTAACCAAAGCAGTGGCGGATCCAGAGCTTGAAAATAGTAGGCAAGTGCCTACGAAGAAGTGTAAAACAATTAAAATTTCAAA
>JAUCNQ010115554.1:0-11182 GCA_032352715.1 Bougainvillia muscus
CTAACAAGTCTATATGGAGGCAATTTGTGTGGCAAAGTTTTATCTTCAGACATTCAGTCGTTTCAATGTGATACTTTTTTCAAGGTGTCACGGCAATTGCACAAGAGGCCAAAAAAACATACCGTTTCATAATTTTTTGCACACGCTTGTAGGTCATCATCAGTTACAATAATATTACACGTATATCAAGTTTAAATAAATTTAAATAAATTGTGAGATAATACCCAAGAGAATTGGTAATTACCTTATATGCACAATCCTAGCATCGTATGACGAAAGAATTGTACTTATAAGGCAATTGCAATCGTAAATCAAATAAATACAGCGGTACCAACTTTAGATGTTTGTTCAGTTCGGGATTTTCCCTGTATATGTGTAAACTTTCCTTTAATTGGAGTATAAACCCGTTTCCAGCCGAGGAAAGAATTTTGAAGTCATTAGATGAAGCATCAAATGGACAAAATAAAAGATGTTCGTTAGTTGCCGTTGGCTTAGATATACAAGTTTTACCAGTCAGAGCAGAAATTCTAAGATGTTCAGAAGCTCTAACCTTCAAGTGACGCATGGTTTGGCCAATATAGGTTGCATTGCAGCAGCCACACATAAAACGATATACGACACGTGAACATATACGAAACATGTAGAACATATACGAAACATGTAGAAACTCAGTGGCGGATCCAATACTATTTAGAGCATACCATGGAGAACAAGTAGTGATAAATCCTAATTACTCTATGTATGATGTAAGGGTCTTTGGAGACCACCACCATACATAAAATAATTCAAATTAATGACATTGTGTCTCCCTTTCATTGCTGTGACTATAGGGAAAAGCATGCTCCGAATCCGTCTCTAAAACTAACCAATAATTTGTCTGAATTTCATTCAAATTTCTTCTTTGTTCTTTAATGCTAATGGAGATACGGTAAAATCTCCAATAAACACCCTCCCTCTGTTAAACTTCTCCCTCTAATAAACCCCTCCCCTTAAAATCAATAATGTTTTAAAACGCCTCCCTCTAATACACGCCCCCACCAGAAAGGGGCGTTTATTAGAAAAATCGTAATGTGGCCTATTTTAGGTAAGTGTAGGGTAAAGAAATCAGTAAGACAAAATATGCTCTTTCAGAATTTGTGAAATAACCCGTATTCTGCATGGGGCAGTAGGACCTAGTAGTCTGATAAGATCTATTCCATTCAGAAATTCATCAGACCCCAAATGCTACTGTCATGGTACGTTTTCTGCACGAAAGTCCCTGTTAGTTCCATTTTTAGAATCCCTGCTTTTTTAATTTTTTTATAAACGCCTCCCTCCTTTACACGCCTCCCTCCGATAAGCACCAATTTGTTGAGGGGCAATTCTCCGGGGGGGGGGGGGGGAGAATCTTCCGGTGGGCAATTCTCCTAGTACCTCCAGGGATTGGGATAACCAGGGAGCCAACATAAGAATTACTGCTTGTCATTTTTGATCAATGTTTAGGAGAATTAGGGATCGCATATTAAAAGTGACGATAAATAAGATGATAAATATTAGACTCTGGATGGGAGTGTGCAAACAAACTTGAATAAATGTATTCTGTGCATGCATTGTTGTTTAAAAGGAAGATTGACAGTATATAAATACCTTAATATTTGTAAACGATTTAAAGAAAAAGTAGCCTATCCGTAAGTAATGGCTGGAGAAAAAGATATAATCCCGAAATCCTTATTTTATTTTTATTACAGTCAACTCCCGCTATCTCGAACGTGCGCTATCTCGAACATCGCGCTATCTTGAACAAAGTTCTTCGTCCCTTCAGCGCTTACGGTCTGACGCCTTATAAAAGCTCCCGCTATTTCGAACCATATTTTCGGTCCCAACGCAACATTTCCGCACATTACATTCGCTATCTCGAACGTTTTCAAAGAATTCAGCTCATAGAAACCACTCAAGTGTAATTTGTTTTATTTCGTGTTCGATCGAAAGTTTTTTTGCATGCACAGAGTCAATTACTCAGGCAAGGAGGATGTCAAAAAGGAAACTTATGTAAAAACATTACCTAAAAAGGGTAATGAACTACGAAATATTGCGAAAGAGAGGAATCTCAGAAAGCTTTGAAATTATGAATTTCTTCGTTATCTCGAACTTCTTGCTACTTTTTCCCCTTTCCATTTGGAGTTCGAGATAGCGGGAGTTGACTGTATTGCTATCCGTTCGCGAAAATAAATCTTCGCGAAATATACATAAAAGCGGCTTTTCGCGAAAATAAGTCCAAAGATTTAGGAGTTGTCATTCTTCAACAGCTGGAGGTTGAAAATTCTCCAGCTCCAGCGTTGCGTCAAAGTATAGTTACATCATATATGACGTCATATATTAAACAAGGCAAAACTTACGCACAAAGAACTTGTTTCTTCTGTTTCATTCTTTTGGTTGCCTGAATCGCCTGATTTGTCTGATTTGCATTACCATTTTGTAATTATGCAAAGTTTTATGTGCCATTATTGTTGTTGTTATTTATGAAGCGCCATTGCTCTAAAAACTTTGTCTAAGCATGATCACCGCAACACGTAATTCTCTTTTGGAAGTTAATGCACTCCATACTTATGGGTTAATTATTACCGATGTCGGCGACTTTTCATAATGGTTAACGCAGGTATCAGAAGTGCCATGGATGCCTGACAAGTTGTTCTTTTGGTACACACTTATAATGTTCTTCTTCCGTTAATATCTCACATCTTGAAATGTATCAGAAAGGTACGAAACGTCGATAAATATGAATATTTATTTCCTATCAGAGAAAATAAGTCCTCGTGAAATATTTGAAATTGGCTCATTGGTAAAAATTCGAGAAAATAAATCCTGTATATTTCGCGAATTTTTGAGCTCGCGAAATTAAATCCTCGAGAAAATTAATCCCTTTAAAGTACAGCCAAACCTCCATAAGTCAGACACCCTCGGTGCAAAGAAAAGTGTCCGTCGTATACAGGTGTCCGTCTTGAGCAGGTTTTCAAATTATTTGTACATGTTGAAGGCAAAAAGGTATTTAGGTTCCCAAGCATGGTGAACTATGATTGACAGGTCTATAGCATTATGGAATTAACATCCAGACATCAGAGATTTATTTCAGTGGGATTAAGCAATTAAAGAAACAGTTTTTCGGAAATGAAAAAGTCATATTTTTTTCAACAAAAAAACGTAACAAAGGTACCGCAATAATATAACTAGAAGCCCTAGGGCTTTAAGAATTCCCACTTCTTAGCTAATCGCTTTAAAATCTGTAACTTCCTTTTGCATCTTGCAACCATATCTCTCTGCAGAAACCAAACAGAAATCGAAAGTAAATATGAGTCTCGTTTTTACCACCTAAGTATGATATTGCTTGAAAAATGGTAGCGAAAAGACGATCATTGCTATAATTTAAGACTAGTGTTTATCGTTTTATACATGTATTAATGCAGCCTTAGAGATCACCTCATAAACTTGTTTCTAATTTGTACCCTATTACCTCAAGAGACAGAGGCGGATCCAGAAAAAAGAACTTAGTCCTTGGACTAGTGTAACTAGAGTCCAAATACATTATATACCGGTTGGGTACAAAGAGTATTTGTTCAATTCGTATAATTCAACGTCAATAAGAAAAAAGGAAAAGAAGTCAAAAAGGAAAACAGTAGAAGGAAGAAGGAAGGAAGAATTAAAGGTCTGCTAGGGAAACAGAGGCTACACCCCAAGTCGCCTCTCCCCTCTCCACTGGGCCTGGAACATACAGTATATACATAACTCTTTTATGAGGAATTAACGCTTATAAACATATTCAGAAAGTTTTTTATTTCTTTTTCTTTTAATCGTCGAGCATTTGTGACGAATTTTATTAGTTTAATCGTGTAAATCGCTTAGTCTGAACCAGGCTTTAAATATAACTCATTTAATATGCATGTTAGCAAAAGAAATTCAATAAAAGAAATTATTCCTAAAAAAAATTTGAGTTCATTTAAAAAAATCAAATTTTTTCACTTGTGATGTGTTGGTAAAAAAAAAGCATGCGTTTGTATAAAAAAAACTTTATATTTTTATTAGATTTCGTCAAATATATAAGAAATGAACAGGGACATAAAAACACCTCGTTGCTTATAAGATTTTAATACTGAAATGCACAACCCACACTTACTGACGACACAGGACGCACCACCACACACACATCACACATAGCCTGGGCCTCTAGCTAGCCAGCACGCATCAACCTGTCTGGTGCTTTTTCAGCGCACAACTGACCTTCAATGTTTTCTTTCCACGCCACACACATAACAGTCCAGTTGTTGATAAAACGATCATCCAAAAAATATTTGTATCTTCTCAAGTTCGAAAAACCACTCGCCTTGCTGGGCGTGCAACAAATCTGTTTTTTTGACTCGATTTCTGAAGTCTCGGTGTACCATGCCCGTATTCATTTCTGAGAACGGAGAGAAGCCAACGTCTATATCAAAGAATTACCTTCGCTTTCAGCGGGCGGTAATTCAATAATATAATAATCGTATAGACAAAGCCACTGAAAAAAAAAGTTTTAACGTGCTAACGTAATATTTTCGTAAATCAGCCTTTTAGTTTTATTTTCCCGCAAAAAAAGTGAGATGTGTCCGTCTTATGCAGGCTATATATGCTTCTGGTGCATTATAAACTGTCTTGAGCAGGTTTTTTTATAAGAGTTTAAGGTAATTCTGCCTGTGCAAAGAAATTTGTCCGTCTTACTGAGGTGTCTGTCATAGACCATATCCATCTTATAGAGGTTTGACTGTACTTCATATCCCCAAATTTTCGAAATAACAGTCCTAAAAACATTGTCCATATAATTAACCAGGAAATTTCAAAAAAAAAGAATCGGCAAATTTTGGATAAATAGCCCTCGTTTTGTTTCAAAGTTTTTCAAATAGCCCTCACGTAAAACTTTGAGACGGATATTTATCCCAAATTGCCCTGGAAGTCATGTTATTACTAATACAAACAGAAGACCCCCTAAAACGAATTTCAACCTTGTTGTGAAAGGGATACTATAGTGGCGTTGTAGCATTATGGATTTCTTACAGTAATCGCGAAAAAGATTCAATTTAGAATCCTAGTTGCGACTTTCAAATGAATCAGTTTTGGATGGATTAACACAACTCCTTGAATTCGAACTTTCGAACATTCGAACGCACTGTAAATTTGGGTTTACACTAGACATTTTATTCGATTATGAATACCAGACGAAAGAAGCAGCATTTTCATTTGCTAGTAATTTCGTCGCAGCATTTTTATCATGTTTCTGTTCCGAATCCGTGTGAAAAATTGCGCCATACCGATAGGCAAAGTTTTGTTTAAGCGCGCATGCTTATGGGCGGTAAGAATTAGTCGACTAACCTTTTTCGTCTAGTGTAAACCCGACTTAATAGTTTTATTCAATATTTCAGGGAGTGATATTATACTGGGAAATAACGAATCCCATACATTTATAAAAGGAGTACTTATTTGACCGGGGAGTTGCTATTTACCAGTTAAAAAAAACTGGGATAGTTTCAATTTACTAGTAAATAATGACTCGCGGAGTCCTTATTTTAGGAGAGTTATTATTAACGGTGTTACACCGGCATGGAATTAGAAAGATTTTAGGTGTAACCCTGATCACTTTTTCATTTCGGCACATTATTATGTAGATTTTTTTGTTCAATGCTGTATTGGAG
Organism: Bougainvillia muscus; assembly: GCA_032352715.1. Taxonomy (NCBI): domain Eukaryota; kingdom Metazoa; phylum Cnidaria; class Hydrozoa; order Anthoathecata; family Bougainvilliidae; genus Bougainvillia; species Bougainvillia muscus. The sequence continues at coordinate 5,694 of JAUCNQ010115554.1, forward strand.
TCTATCGCCCCATGCAGAATACGGATTATCGAACAAAATTTCGACAAAGTCACAAATTTCGATAAAAGCAATGAAAACTTAGAGAAATATTTTCATACCAGCATGAAATATTATGTCGGCATGCGTTTCATTTCTGTGCGTGTAACAGCTTTTATTTCATACCTGCACGAGTTTCATGCCGGCTTGTTGTGACCACCACCTAAAACTTGATATAGACAAAAAGAAAAGTAAAAATAGATAGAAATTCACTACAAATAGTGAACAATTATGACAGTATTTATTGGTACTGGGAGAATTACCCCCGGAAGATTGCCCCCTGGAGAATTGCCCCCCAACAAATTGCACCCTGGAAGATTGCCCCCGGTATAATTGCCCCCCAAATATATTTTTGTTATATTTTTACCATTTTTTCGGAAATTTTACCTTCCATTTTTTTTTATTTTCGAAAATTTAAAGCTTGTTTGTTTCTACATGTAGAAATCTTTTCCACACCAAGGGTTTACTCAGAGCTTTACCTTGCGAAGCTGTAAGAATGTACGACCTGTTCATTTTACTAAGATACAGTATACCGGCGGGTATCAATTAATATATCTTGACTTTCTTACTGACTTATTTGCACAATCCTCTGAGGATCCTTGCACCGCCCATGTCAGTCAACTTCTCAGGCTAGTTACGGACTGTACCAAAATAGGTGGATTCGTAATTCCACCTGAAAACCTTTGATTGGTCAATTTATGGAGCTTGAAAATCAAGCCTCTTCCCTCAACTAATTAAGAAAAAGCTGGGTCAAATAGATTGCACCAGCACCCGAAATATCAGAGTTTTTGTGTAATCGAATTATCGGATTTTCGACAAATATATCGGATTTTGGACAGTTAATGCTCGAAATTTCAATTGACCCGGCTTTTTCTTTGAATAACTGATAAAATGCAACACATCTATTTCAAAATAATGTTTATGAAGTAGGTGCATGCGGTAGAACTAAAGTTATCCCGATTTTCCCGATTTTTCAAAACTTTAAGGCCTATTTTGCCTTAAATTCTTCGCCAATAATGAGAATATTTTTATCAGATGTCCTTTGCAAAAAGAACAAAACCCACGATGTAACTTCACCAGGATCGAAAACCGCAATTTACCCGCGGTTAAAACGAACGAAAAACGGAAATTTGTGGTACTGTCCGTAACTACGCTGAGTTCTTCCAGCTGTCTCTGTCTCTAGCAACTCTTTTAGCAGTGGCCAATGGAAGCTTCAGATCGTTTTTAATTTGGTCTTTCCATCTCTTATTTGGTCTTCCAGGTAGTCGCTTTTTAGTAAAATCATTCCTGTAGGATGTGCTAACGTGCCCAGTTGGGTGGCGGCGTATAACATTGCCAAACCACTTTAGACGTTTTGATTTGATTTGATCAGCGATGCATTTTTTTTACACCTAGTTCTCTTCGGATATCGTCATTTCAAAGGCGGTCCCTTAGCGTAACTCCTATCAGACATCGTAGAAACGCATTTCAAATGTATTGAGAATGTGCTTTTGCTGCACTGTTAGGGTCCATGTTTCTGCAGCATATGTGGCAATTGGTTTTATCAGTGCATTATAGAGTCGAACTTTTACAGCTATTGACACGTCTCTGTTCTTCCAGATAACATCTTTCAGCTTACCAAATGCTTGTGTTGCTAGTGCAGTTCTGCGAACGACGTCTCCAGTAGTATTCGGAATTACGCTTCCCAGGTAGACAAGAATTTCTAAATTTTCAATCTGATCGCCATCTATCTCAATTTAATTTTCAACTGTTGAAATCACTTTGGTTTTTGAGGTGTTGATTTTCATTCCCCACTTTTTACTAGTGTTTTCTAGTTCTTTTATGGAGAGTTGCAGCTTTTCGAATACAACAGAAATAAGTGCGGTATCGTCTACGTATCTTATGTCGAATGATAATTCTTCTATTAACCGCAGACTGGTCTGGATACTTTTCAACTCTGCCACCACAAAGTCTAAGAAGATGTTAAACAGCACTGGTGATAAAAGGCATCCTTGTCTCACTTTAACCTTCACCTCAAACCACTTTGTTAGATTGCCATCGATAACAACAGAGCATTCAGTATCTTTGTACAAGTTTTGGATAATATGCACAATTTTCGAGTCTATTCCAATACCGAGCATCATTTTCCAAAAGGATTTCCCCCAGATCGTATCAAATGCAGACTTGTAATCGATGAAATTCATGTGCATGTTGATGTTATGCTCTTTGATTTTCTCTAGGATTTGCCGTGTTACAAAAATTGCTTCTACAATTCCTCTTCCAGGTCAAAATCCAAATTGACTTTCCCGCGTATACTGCTCAGTTTGTTGTTTCATTCTGTTAAGAAGGACCTGACTGAATATCTTTCCTGGGATCGATAATAGAGGTATAGCCGTATAAATGGCTGGATTTGATCGGTCTCCTTTCTTATGAACAGGGGATACAAGCAATTTGGACCAGTCTTTCGGTGGAGTTTCTTCATTCCAGATTTTGCGGGATATTTTGTGAAGAATCTGATTTTATAGCTTATAGCTTTTATAGCTTTTTATAGCTTCTGCAGTTATCTCATCAATACCAGGTGCTTTACGGAAATTGCTGCGTTTAACAGCTGATCTTATTTCATCCACTGTAATTACTCCAGATGAAGTTGAAGTTTCAGGTGGTTCAGGTATGGTATGATGTATTCAGATGCACTTTCAAATGGTCTTCCCAGTATTGCATGATCTCTTTTAAATTTGTGGTTGGTACGTCGTTTTCATCTTAAACTATATTTTAGGGTTTTGGTGGTTTCGCTTCTAAGTTACATAGTGTTTTGAACAGATTGTGACTATTGTGGTGCTTGAAGTAATTCTCCATTTGGTTTATACTGTGAACGTAGGTTGCCATCTTCTGGGTTGTTCATAGTTTCAATTTTGCACCCCGTCTTTCTTCACACAGTTTTTCAAGATCAGCTGACATGCCCTCCACTAGCTTCTATCTACGGTGGCCAACAGTTTCTTTGGTAGCATCGTTTGTGATTTTTGTAAATTGCGAGTAAAGATCATCTATGTCTATGCTGTCATCATCAAGGGAAAGGAGTGGTTCAAACTGTCCTCCAATTCTTATCTAGAATTCGTCAGTACAAGAGGGATCTAAAATAAACTTTTCAACAGCCTCTTGGTATGAGCTTTAACCTGCTTTAAACGTATTTCAACTTTTGACATCACCAGAGAGTGGTCATAACCAATACTCGCAGAGTTGTAGACGCGGCTATTCTTTAAAAATGACTTTGATAACCGTTGAATTATAATGAAGTCGATTTGATTTCGATGACGACCATTAGGATGAAGCCAAGTAGATCTTCTGATTGGTTTATGTTTAAACGGTGTTTTTGTTATTACAAGGTTGTGTGTTGCACAAAACTGAAGTAAATATTGCCCTTTGTCGTTTATTCTACCAAGTCCAAATTTTCCAGCGTTTTCAGGCCATTTATCATGAGCATATTCCCCAACTTTTGCATTAAAGTCGCCCATTGTCATTTTTTTTTTCGCTCATTTTTTAATATGATTTTCGAGCCTGTCGTGGAACTCATAGTAGATTTCTGCGTCATATGAAGAGTCGGGAGCGTAAATTTTGAAGGTGGTTAATAGGCCCTGTGGTGTGTTTAGTGTGACACTCATCATTCTTTCTGAGATTTGACTGTACTCTAGCAGTGATTGACTGGTTCCTCTATCAAGAATCATTGCAACTCCTCGTCTTTTGATATTGTCATTGTTATTGTTTTGATTTTGTCATTGTAATATATCTTACCGACTTAATTTGTTAAATTGACAATACAAAAGTACAATACGGTAAATCCTCTAATAAACGCCTGGGGCGTTTATTAGATTTCGAAGATTTTAAGGGGGTGTTTATTGGAGGGAGGCGTTTAAAAGAGGGAGGCGTTTATAAAAAAAAATAAAAAGTAGGGATTTTAAAAATGGAACCCACCGGGACTTTCTTGCAGAAAACGTACCATAAAAGTATGATTTGGTGTCTGATGAATTTCCGAATGGAATAAGTCTTATCAGAATTTTTGATAAAGCATATTCTGCCTAACTGATTTCTACACCCTACACTTACCTAAAATAGGCCACATTACGTTTTTTTTAATAAACGCCGCTTTCTGGTGGGGGTGTTTATTAGAGGGAGGCATTTTTAAACCTTATTAATTTTTAGGATAGGTGTTTATTAGAGGGAGAAGTTTAAAAGAGAGAGGGTGTTTATTGGAGGATTTACCGTATATCTTTTAAGATTAAAGAACAATTAAGAGATTTGAATGAAATTCAGACAAATTATTGGTTAGTTTCAGAGGTTTTCCCACCTATAGTCACAGCAATATAAGGGCCTTTCACCATACATAGAGTAATTGTGATTTATCAATTCTTGTTCTCCATCGTGATGCTCTGAATAGTATTGGATCCGCTACTGAGTTTCTACATGTTTCGTGGGTTACGTGGGATTTTTTGTCAGGCCACAGTGTAGTAAATATAAATCGTAGACATCACAGAAGATCCGGAAATTGTCAAAGTACTGAGATGAAGAAACGAAATAGTTGATTCTACTTATACGTTGTTGTTTCTTATAAGAAACTCTAGTTGCTAGAGCTCAGCAACCTAAGAAACTCATCTAGCCAGTCCAATCTATTATAAGCAGTGTCAGAATTAGATTACGGTACCGCATCAAGACGAGACTACAATTAATTAAAAACAAGAAAGCTTACACTTTGAATCTCTCGGTTGTTACAACTTGACCAATGGGATGACACCGTGCCACAAAATAGTTAGTTAGTGAGGTAAGTTAAAACAAACTGCAAGTAGAAAATATTGAAGGAATGGGTGGTGGGTCAAATACCTGTGAAAATACACGCGCACTGTACTAAATCTATGTGCCAAGTATCGAAGCCCAAGTTCAACGGGAAGTTGTCTTTCTAAGATCAGCACATTACATCATGATGACGTCGTCACAGTAACACGTAAACATACATACGCACACTCTGACCAAGCTTCATATATGTGCCAATTCTCAAAGCCCAACTCCAACGAGAAAGAGTTGTCTTTCTAATAAAAGCACATTTTGTGATTTTGTGATTTTTCATCGCTTAATGACTCCAAGATGCGTGGGCTAGATAGTTGTACCATAACATTTTTTGTTAACACACATACATCCACACATACATCCGCCGTCTAAAGCCAAACCTTTCTGTTCCTACGGACCGAGGGGAATTAAGAACTTTTTCTAGTCAGTGTAGTAAGATGTAGTAAAAGTAGTAAAATGGAGTGTCAAATTATCTAACGCTCTAAGTGATCTCTTTATGTGAAAAATGGTTCCTTTATTTAGAACCAAACATGCTTTAAATTTTCAGGAAAAAAGGTAACAAATTTGCCGAAAAATTTGTAAAAATAAAATAAAAAAATATTCGGGGAAATCTTCCGGGGGGGCACTTTTGCTGGGGG